>BROG01000323.1:730000-802258 GCA_030159075.1 Atrina japonica | reverse complement strand
TATATATATATATATATATGCCCACTAGTATTATTTATTCTTTTCACATTCATAATACTTTTAAACAAGACAATATCTGCAAGTGTAATTAATGAAAACCTGTGTATCTTTATATAAGGATGTATTACAACTTAGAGAAAAATCACGCCCTTGCCTCCGCTAGTGCTTTATATCCACGGTAATGATATTCTGCTACCCGGACCGAGAATTATAGACGGAGGCTGGACCAATAATGTTAACATTTGCCGTCCGGTCGGACGCATTTGGAGGCCATACCGATTTTTATACGACACCGGTCACTGATAATTTGGGACTATCTAGATCTACTGGCGTACTGCAGTAAAGGTAATATCTTTCGTAAATTATATTGTTATCAAGGTTTATTTGCATAATTAGCATTTTTAAAGCGATTGAGTATTAACTTACTATGTATAAAGTAGTAATCGGTCGAGCTTGCTTTCTGCAGATTTTTATAGGCATTTTCACGGCGTTCTCGGATTTGAGTTGAATGTTCATGTATTCGTTTAAATCTTTTGCGGTTTTGTTTAGAAAGGCTAACAGGCGGTAAAATGATCGTTCGTCTATATTTGTTGTATTTCCGCATATTAATATTGCACAGACAAATTTACCACGACAAAAACCTAGATTAGCATAATTGTGTACGCTTAGTTAACACTCTCTTCTTGTTCAATGAAGTGGGGAGTTTCGGATGGCTCATCATAGCCAAACCCAGATTTTGCTGCCGAAATCTATTTTTCATAAAAATTCAATTTTTTTTTATCGAAATTCCAATAATTTATAATAACTCAATTTCCAAGAATTTGTAATCTCGCTAAATCTCGCGAATATCATAAAATCTCGCGAATATCATAAAATCTCGTCGTTTAATAAAATCTCATAAAATCTCGTTGTTTAATAAAATCTCATATGACATTTAAAATGGAAATGACTATGGCATAAGAAACTCTTAACGAACATAAAAAAGAAGAAGATGGGAGAAAAAATATGTACCGTCAGCGTCAAACGATTTCACATTAATAAGATGATGATGCAACCACCAAGTAAAGGGAAAAACGGTTATTTTCTCAAAATCTTGTATCAGTATTCCAAAGACGAGTGTCAACCTCTTAGACTGAAAACACCCGTATTGTTTTCATACGGTGTGAATTCGACATATAAACCGTCTTATACGTTACCGTTAAAATTATCCGAGGATGAAAACAAGGATTTCAAGAAAGTGTTAACGCAAATAGAGACCCTTGTCTTTACGGTAGCCATCAATCACCAAAAAACTTTTAAGAAACGGAAGGATGTCGACGAGTTCCGTATAATGAAAGGAGATGATGAAAATATCATTTACCCTAAACTTCGAGTGAATGATAAAAAGATCGTCACTAAATTCAGGATGGGTAAAGAAGTCTTAGTGCCTAAGGATTACATCGGGCAATATTGTAAGGTGAACACTGTATTAACATTCGAATACGTTTTTGTAGGCTCTCAAAGCCAATCCATTATCATGTTTGCCGGACCCGTCATAGTCAATGAAATAGAGTAGAAGTTCTTAGTGGAAGAGCTGTCGGACATAGAGCTGACGGACACGGAGGAATCGGGTGACGAAGATTGATTTTCTAATAAATAAACACATGTCTTTATTAAAAAATCATGTCTCTCGATGAAATGTTCAGCAGCGTGGGAACGGATGACAGAATTATAACGGCGTGTCAAATGCCTGCCACCGGTAGACGCCCACATCCTTGCCCTCATCCACCTCTCGCGAATTCCATCTTTTGCTATAATCATCACAGAAAGATGAAGAATCGCGATTTCAAACCCTTGAAGTTATGTGAGGAATGTAAACATTGGATACCCGATTCCTGTCTTCACACCCTATGCCCGGCGTGCGACAATCGGAAACAACGCGCGCATCATTATTACGAGAAGTACAAGAAAAACAAGTAATTTATATTACATCGCGTAATATAAATTATGTATGACGATATGATAATAAAAAACGTTCTCGCGCGCATTTTTATGAAAAAATGAAAAACCGTTAAGGAAACGGGTTTTTATATAAAAAATGGCGGCGAGTTTACGTAGTCTTCGTGTTCTAGATAGTCTACCGGATAAATTTAGTGCTTTTTACTATATATCTGAGATAGATTATTATGAAATGAAATCGTATAACTATCCATTCAGTTTCGTAATTAGATCGTATGATGATCGTATTAATGATTTATACGAGTCATTGTATTATGTTCTCGGAGGAAAAGAAGAAGATTATATAGAAGATTGGTGTGACAAAGTTTATTGGCTTTGCTATTATAGCGAGAATCATTTATGGGATTATGACCATGGTTGGTATAATCATTATCAATGGCAGCGTTATAATAATGATACTGGCTCGCAGTGCCTGTGGGATTCTGACATCTGTTGGGCAAATGTATGTGATTGGTATCATTACAATCGTAAGTTAAATAGAACAGAGGCATGGGACCCCGATATCGATTGGCGTAATAAATTATTTTTTGTTAATCCGCAAGAGAATCATGTTTTCGCCCTCTATAATGTTACAGACTGGGAATTCTATAGATTTAGATACTCCGAGCCTTGGGATTCTATCGTTAATTGGAGGAATAAGCTTTTGTGGGCGGAATATATAGAAACAACTGGGTTTTACGAACCCTGGGATCCTAGTATTAACTGGATTGCTGCCAACGCGGAAATATATCATATTTTTAAGGACTCGTCTATTAGAAAAGATATTGTAAAACTAGACAGACCCCGAACTATGAGAAGGAAGAAATTTGTTTGATTCGAGATGGGATTTATATGAAATTATTAAGTAATTTATCTTTTTTAATAAAATGCGAAAATTAATTCGGGGAATGTTTTATCAATTTCTCGAGTTGCGGGAGAGAAGAATTTGCTGGATCAAGTATAATGAACAGAATAATGAATCGTGGGATGCTAATGTGGACTGGTCTAATAAATTACTTTTGTGTAAGTATAATGTGCAGAATAATGAATCTTGGGATCCTAATGTGGACTGGTCTAATAAATTACTTTGGCGCAAGTACAATCGCGAGTTTGGTGTATGCGAACTGTGGGATGCTAACAAGGATTGGGGTAATAAAAGAAGGAAAAGATGGATTTTACGATTGTCGTAATTTATATTTTTACGCAAAATATAAATTATTCTATAAACTCGTAATCCGTCGGCTGTTCCGTTCGCAAGATCAGCTTGGAATGCTTGCACTGCGACAGTTTGTGCTTGAGGCGTTTCCTATCCTCCTCGGGAACAACGTCGTTCTCGTCCAGACATTCGTTGTAACTGAACTTGTCTTTGGTGAAGAAGAGGGCGACCCACTTGATCTGCGTGCGAAAGTCTTTGGACGCGCTGTTGTAGCGTTGCGTCAAGATCCACACGGACTGGTCGGCGTGTCTTCCCGAAAACGCTAGCATGGACAGGGCATCCGCTTTCTTCTTGATCTGCTTCGTGGCCGAACAGTCGTCGATGATGTACAGCGTGGACGTTCCCTTGTATCTATCGTAAAAATATCGCAACGTGTCCTGCAATAGCTCCTCTCCTTTTTTAGACACCGGATTGACGATTTCCACGCGTTTGTCCTTCGGATGTTTGACGTCGTCGCCTATCCACTTTCTCGACTTATACGCTTCGTTAAAGTCGATGGAAGGACATTGGATTACAATGTGTTGAAAGAAGTCTTTGTACACAGTTTCCAAGAGATTTAACACGAACTTTGTCTTCCCGCAACCGGTGGCGCCCACGATCATCGCGGCGTGAGGTCTTTGAATGAACATTTTTTCTTACAGGATTTTAATTTTTCTTAAGAGATGACGCTCGCGAAACGGCCGTTCGACATGTTGATCTGTCCGTCTTTGACGACGAAGATGTAAACGTCCACGGGATCGGTATCGGTTTCAGGCGTTTTCTCGATGCGGACGGAAACGCCTTCGCTGATGTTTTGAAGTTTGCGACCCGTGCCGTGGAGATGGTTTTCGGGTGTCGTTCGCAAGTCTAACCAGAGGGCGTAATGATCTTTGAGATATTTCCCCAGAGTCACGTTGTTCAGATCGAGTTCCTTGACGATCGTTTCCGTGACGTTTTCGCGATTCAGGGAGAAAAACTTTTTAATCTCGTCAAAGTGGTGATGCGGTCTCATGCCGGCCGAGAAGAGTTGGTTCGGTTGTCCCTCGATGGTCGTTTCCACTTTGGTGATTCTCGGATTATAAAATTTTTCCGGATCGTTGATGGAAATGTCTTTGAAGAGAAACAGAATGCCCGAGAGAGACCGCGCGGGGGTGTTGATTTGATAATTGAGGATGCCGTCCGATTTACTCATCGTCGTTTTGCGATATCGCAATATTTGGTTGAAGTAATAAGCGTGTTTTCCCGCGTACCTCTGTCTGATGCTGCGAGCGAGATGCTCGTCGGTGATTTTCTCAAACTCCAACGCGATGTTGGTCGCCTTATAACTTATCGTTTTATTGGCGTCGTCGGTGTCCGTCATGACGATGTGTATGGCGTCGTTAAACGTCAGCATGTATTCCGCGATCTTGTAACCCCGCTTGATAAAAGGGTTCGCTCGTCTCCAAGATTTCGAAGTCCAAGGGAATGCAAAAACGATTCCCGAACGTCGCAACAATTTCGTAGTCTTCATTGGTGTCGCGGGGTATTTTATAGCTGGTGTGTTTTGCTCTTATTATATTTAGATCGTTAGTCTGTATCCCCTGATAGGCCATGTTACCTCGTTCCACTTTCCAAAGATCGTTATAGACGAAGAACGGAACGGTGTTTCCCGAGATCTTCACCTCGATTTTTTTGACGATGTTGCGCCCCAGATTATTATAAACACCCGTTTTGGTGAGATTGTCACCCTCCACGGCGACTTCCATGTCGAAGCATAGTCTCGTGCTTCTGGGGACGATGACGTCGTTCTCGCTCAAATTGGGAAAACGAACCGTCAACGTTTGGTTTTCTGCGATGCTCGAAGGATTGTGGGACACGGTCACCGTTTGGCGTATACCCTTCACGCCGAAGGCAGTGCGCAATTTCCTATCGGGATCGAGAATGTGTCCGTAATTCATCATCATTTTTTTATTACGTAATAAAAAATTTAAAGCGTTTTAAAAAATGGACGATCCATATACATTCGATAAACCAACGTACGATGATGATGAAACAACATACAACGACGACGTTGAAATGCAAGATAATCCTCAGAATAGGGTCTCTCAAGATACTACTACGGAGACGTCTTTCAACGTACCTACTATAGAAGAAGACCAGTCAAGTTCCACCATCGGGGGTACTATAAAAGGTTCGTGGTCTATTATTTCTCCAGAAGACCAGTTGGATGCTCCAAACCCCCCCATCGAAGCTGAAGAAAACCAACCAGAACGTTTTAGAACTATTACACAATTCAATAAATGGAGAAAGGTATATAGAGCTGTGCCTGATGAAAGAATGGAATTTTCATCCGATGAGCATAATAATTTATATGCCAAGTGGAGAGATAAACAGATTTTATTAAGCTTTAAACGTAATTCTGATATGTTTGTAAACTCAAAAACGTTGTTAGCTAGAGTAACAGAATTAAAATTAACAAGAGGTGCAGAGTTTGTTAGAGCTCTAGGTCTATACAAACAAGAGGTGCAAGAAGTAGAAAATAACGTCAACGACGTACAAAGGTCATTGGCCGACGAGACGGACCCAAAACAATTAGACGGTGGTTTAACAAACCTATCAGGAAGTATACACAATCTCGCCACTGCGGCGGGGGGACAAGGATTATTACCCATGAGAGAACTGTTGGGGTTGGATAAGACTTTACAAACCATTCGCGGTGAAGTACGTAATAGTGGACGTAAAATAGCGACGCGTCTACGATTGATAACGGAATGGACCGAAGATCTCGAAAAAAATCCGAACAAAAAAGTAGAGCTCGAGGAGAAGATAAAGACGGCGCGCGAGGAAATCGAGCTGCATAGAGAGGCTATTGAAGCTCAGAAAGGGCAATTAAAGACTCAACTGGATACCATAAGAGAGTCGATCAAGGGACTACTCGACAGCAATCTTTCGTTGAGAGACAGAATTACCAATCTGTTCAGAGAACAGGGCATCACCATCTTCAGCATCCTGACGGCGATCGGTATGACGGTGGGATTCTTGGTTGAATTGCTCCTTCCGGGGACGACGACGGTCGCACCGTCTCCGCCACCGCCACCTCCCAACAAGGAGGGCGGAGCGGGAGAATGGATCAAGAAACAGCTGGACGCGGTCGGGAAACTGCTCGCGAGACTGGCCGTTAAATTCGGCGAGGCGTTGCCGGGTATCTTGGGCGCCATCGTGTCCTGGATCCTGTCGACGCTCGGCAAGACGGCCGTGTGGTTGGGAGAACATCTGTGGGTGCTGGGCATGGTCGTCGTCGGTTGGTTGTTAACGAAACTCGACGAAGAGAAGAAAAGAAAGTAACGCTAGAGCCAAGACGGCGGTCTTCTGATCCTCGTGATCGTCTGACGGCTTGTCCTGTAGGGGAGGAGGTGGTGACGGCGTTGTGATCTCTACGGGAGGTGGCGACGGTGGTTTGACCCGCGCGAACGTTTTCGCGTTGAGGTCGACGTTCGTTCCCGTCGTCGAGGTGTCGGGGGCGATCAAGATCTCGTTATTGTAGTTGGCGATGTTCTTGCCGATGTTCAGCTCCATGTTGCTGGGCAGCATGTAGAGTCCCGGATGGACGACGTAGTCGAGCTTGGAATTGGCGTACTTCAGACAGTCTTCGTAGCGCGAGATGTCGGCGGGCAGGTCGAGCGGTCGGTTGATGGCGTCCTCGACGTTGACCAGGAACTGCTTCTGGGCGTCCAGCGACGTGGCACCGGCGTCCACGATCGAGGCCCTCGTCTCCCCCTGTGAGCCCAGGATCGCCCAGGCGAAGACGCGAATGGACGCGTCCAGTCTGGCCAGACCCTGAAGCGTGAACCCCTCCGGTCGGTTCGCGATGAAGGTGGACCACTTCGTGTTATATTTCCCGAAGATGGTCCCCTTGATCTTCCAGTCCGCGTCGACCGGCACCCCGAATTCGCGACAGATCCGCTGGTACGCCGACGCTTCGACGTTGTTCGTGTAGTGCTCGAAGTCGGCGTCGCTGGGCAAGGGGGCGGCGATCTCCTGCAGGATCCTTCTGATCTGATAGTAGATGTGGAACCGGAAGAACGACTTGGACAGGTTGTCGTTTCCCATGTCCAACGTCACGCCGCATCCCGTCGTTCTGCCAGAATCCCTCGATGGGATGCTGGTACCACCGCTTTAGCATGGCGTAGTACTTCGAGGTGCCGTCCTCGAAGACGTTCGGGTTGTCGTACTTGACGAAGATGTTCTCGAACGACGCGCGAAACTTTTTAGTCGCGTTGACGTAGACGTCGAACGACGACAGATCTAGATTCTCTCTGTACTCGTAGACGTTCATTCTCTTTTTTAGTTAAGATTTATTAATATTAAAAACAACATGTTCTATCTCGTGACGGACATCGGAAAACCCGTGAAACTCTCTCGCTACATCGACAACGCGAACGGCGAGTGGTGCGTGGGCGTCAAGTCCATCCGTTTTTACAACGGGCTGTACAACGTGCGGAAAGACGTGGAGATACACTACGCCAAAGGTAGAGAGAAAGCCAAAGTCCAAGTCGTGCACGCCGGGTCGTACACGTTCACCGACCTACGACGAATTCTCGCGAAATACTTCGACAAGGTGTTTCTGGACAAGACCACCATGAGGGTGAGAATCGACGGTAAGGGTAGTACGGCGGTGGCGCTTCCGTCGGAACTCGTCAAGATTCTCGGCTTTGGTCATAACGCGACTAGCGTCGGGACCGGTTATCCGAGCAATAACATCAACCTGCAACCGGTGGAACTCCTCAACGTTCATCTCGACGAACTTGCCGAGGGTGTCAGAGACGGGAGGGCGAACAACATCGTCATGTCCCTGCCTTGCCCCAACGTGAAATTTTCCGACTTGTACGAAAAAGACGTCGAACACCCCGTGTTCTTAACGTTGAGACGCGATCGCGTCTCGGAATTAACGATATGTCTAAAAGACGAGGAAGGCAACCCCGTCGACAATCACGGCCATCCCGTTCACGTTCTCTTGGAATTTAAGAAAATCTAAAAATAAAAAGGAATGTCTAGATCGGGATTTTATTACGAAGACTTGGAAAGGGAAGAACTGGTGGAGGACCTGAATGAGAAACTCTTGAAAGACATTAATGATGCCAAAGAGGAGATCACCGCGTTGGCTAAAAACCGTCGCATCATGAACACGTTCCAATTCGACGTGACTAAAAACGGAAGAATCAAACCGGCGCTGGGCACGACGATGTTGTTCGACGGTCACGTCATTCGTCTCGGACTCTTGGGGGAACTGAACGTGACGCTCGTCGTGAACGACGTGGAATACAAAACCTTTCAGACCAAGACCGGCGAGATCGTCCCGTTGAATCCTCCGTTGCGGGTGACGGCGGGCGACGTCCTCACCTTTGGCGTGAACAAAGGGTCGAAATCGGGATCCGTCAACGGCGTCGTCGTTCTCGACATATAAAAATTTCCCCTTTAAAAAAGGAGGATGAGTAAAGAAGAAAATGCATTGTACCCGACGTTAGAACCCGATCTGCAACACTATCGTCTCAAACGCATCGGCGAGATCGAACAGACGTTTCGGCGAGAGATCGAGACGCGGAAGCGTCCACAAAAAGTATAAACGAATCGTCAACACCGCCGACGGTGTCGATGGGACTCTGATCGCGGGAAGCGTCGTCGTCGGCGGACTTGGCTTTATCATACCCATCGCGGGCTTGCCTCTCCAGATCGTGGCCCTGACCGTGGGCGCGGTGGGATTGGCTATGAAGGGAGTCAGACGATTACTGTTGAAGAAATCGGAAAAACACCTCAAGATCATCAAACTCGCGGAGAGTAAATTGAACTCGATCTCGGATCGGGTGAGTCGCGCGCTCGAGGACGGGAAGATCACGGACGAAGAATTCGCCACCGTGTCCCACGAGCTGACCAAGTATCGCGAGATGAAGGACAAACTCTATTCTAAATACAAGGCTGAGACCGTAAAAAAGGAGTCGAACCTAGAGACGGAGGACTTGCGCAAACAGCTCCTAGACCTCGTAAACAAATCCAAATCTCATTAAGCCTGAGTATTATAAAACAATGAAACGGTTCACTGAAATGCTCGTCTTTGCCCTGCTCTCGTTTATCGCGGTATGGGTGTTACTCTTACTGTTCATGATTCTGCATCTACTACGATTAGAACGTTATCGCCGAACGGAACGATGGCTGAGAAAACTTTTGCAGTCTTTATAAAAAAAAATGCTAATAGCAATGCTAATAGCCAGGATAGCAATGCTAATAGCCATGATAGCTGGAAATGGCTAGCGGGCGCAGGCGCGGCCGTCGGATTGTTGCTGATCTACATGAAAAAACCAGAGTCCATTCCAGAACCACCGCCCAAAGCACTTCCACCTCCAAAACCTAATCCCCATGAAATGTATTAAATAATTTTCTCTCGTATTTAAAAATGTGTGTAGAAAACGATTCGATCAGAACCGCCGTGAATATGACGATGTTAATGGCATCGGGAATCATGACGCTGGGAGTGTTCATCACCACGATCACTGAATTAATTAACACGAATAGTAAGGTTGTTCATCAGGTTATTCATCATGAGTGCGACGAGCCCGTGCCAGAACCACCGCCCGAAGTACTTCCACCTCCAAAAACCTAATCCCCATGAAATGTATTAAATAATGAGTGGTGAAAAAGATTTAGTCAACACCGCGTATCACGCGGCCGTCAGTACGGGAATTGCCATCGGATACGCGCAACTTTCCAAGAAAATCTTAAAGATGCCGACGCCCAAGATGGATCTAGACCCGAAGGACTTTGGGATGATCCTCCTGGACTTTGCGCTCGCCGAGTACACCAAAGACATGTTGGTCAAGAAGTGCATCATCCCCGCCGATATCATGAAATAAACTAAAAACTCTCTCTATTAAAAATGGCAACGATCGCGATGATGGTGGGCGGTGCATTAGTCAATGCTCTAGCCTTCTCGGGATCGCAATTTCTATTCTCGAATCACGAAGAACAGAAGAGACATGACGAGGCGATGGAAAAACTGACCAAGACCAATGGAATCACGAACGCACGAAGCGATTAGATTTTCTCAACGAGAGACTCAAGAAAGAAGGACATGCGCTGTACACCTACAAAGAAGTAAACGCCGCCATGTCACTCTACTCGCGGATGACGAACGAAGAGGCGATGGCTCCCGAACCGAAGTTGACCGATTTCTATCAACCCTCGGAAGAACAAAAAGACAAGGAACTCCTCTTCGTGGTGATTGGGACGGGACTCGTCTTCTACGGCGTTAAAAAATACGTCGCGTAAACTAAAAACATGGAAGAGATCTATTACAGCCCTAAAGGTTATTGGCGGCAAACGTCAGCGAGAAGGAGGCGTTGGAGTTCCTGAAAAAGCAAGACGTGTGGCAAATCTATCTCCCCGCCCCTCGGAAGATCGTGCGACCCCGATTCGAAGACGCGAAAGAAAACGACATCCACCAGGCTGATCTGTTTGTTTCTACCGCACGATAAGGTGGGCAAGAAAACGTACAAATACGCACTGACGGTGGTCGACGTGGGCACTCGATACAAAGAAGCGGAACCGTTGACGACCAAAGACAGTCGAGAGGTGGCTGACGCTTTCGAAAAGATCTACGAACGACGTCTGACGTTTCGGAAATTATTACAAGTCGATCCCGGTCGCGAATTCATGGGTGCCGTCTCCAAACTCGTGACTAGACACGGCGTTAGAATAAGAAGGGGAAGAGTCGACCTTCATCGCGACCAAGCCATCGTCGAACGATTTAATAGAACGTTGGGTGAACGGTTGTTTAGCTATCAATACGATCAAGAGATGAAAACCAAAGACAGAAACAGAGAATGGGTGAAACGGTTACCAGAAGTCGTAAAAACGATCAACGAAGAGACCAATCCGCCCGAAAAGGTTGAACCCGTCGATAAAGTGCAACCGCCCATCAGTCCCTTTGCGAAAGTAAGATATCTGTATCAACCGGGCGAATTGGAAGGCGGACGCAGGAGGGCCACCGACCCCATCTGGAGCGTGGACAAACACGAGATCGATCGTCAGTTTAATCTACAGGGTATCGACGTCTATTATCTGAAAGACACTCCCGGCAGAAATCCTGCCACGCCGCAGAGAGGATTCGTGAGAGAAGAGTTGCTAATCGTCGAATAATTTTTTCTATATAAAAATATATAGAAAAAAATTTTAATCGTACGGCTTCGTGTGTATACAATCCTCTGCGAGGATCATCTTCGTATTGAGGGGATCCAACGTCGTCTTGTTCATACAAATCCCGTAGATCTGCTGCTTTAGAGATCTTAGCGACGACATCTCTCCCCGCATCCTCCTGTGCTCCATCAAGCAATTATAATAATCGTCGCGCGTTATCCCGTTCTCGACGACACATTTCTTCACACCCTTGGCGCGCTTTATGCAGCCGCCAACCTTCGTGACGCAGTACATCTTGGGTTTGAGTCCGATGAACTCTATGATGATACACCCTCCGCACTCGTCCTTAAACTTTCCGACCACCTTCATGTTCTTGTTCTTGTCCTCGGGTAGATGAGGATGGTCGTCGGGGAAATTAGAGAAATCGTACTGATCCTCGTCCTCCACCATATCCGCGTAAACGTCTTCCGCCGTTATCTCTACTATCAGAGAATCGGTGTCCGTGTACAGCAGTTGGCAGTCGTTGCCGTATCTAGCCTTCAGATGCTTGTAATACCAGTTGTACATGTGTTTCTTAGACAGATCCAGGATCGCCATGCCGCAGTAGACGGGTTTATCCAATTCAATCGTCGTTCGTCTTAAATGCACGAAAGCCAGATCGTCGCTGATCTGTGTGAGACCCTCATATGTAGGTTTCGCGCTCATCTTGCGAAGCTTCTTCTTGCAATCGCCGCTGACCATCTTCATGTTTATCCTATTCCTCTTATTTTCCATGGTCTTACCGAAGACGGCGTTGTTCATGAGTTTGAAGAAGTCCTTCTCGAATCCGTTCTGTGCCTTCTGCCGCAGACGGATGTTTTTCTCGATGTAACTCCTCAACCACGGCTCCTCATTAAACTCTAGAACCCGGTGCACTTTCGTCACTTCCAGACCCAATTCTCGATAGAGCTTTAAAAGTTCGTAATGGACGACGTATTGTTCTTTGTCTCGAAAATGGGGAATGAGTTTTCTGTGAAGTTTCCTGTAACCCCCCTGATTATCGCATAAACCGTACTCCCTCATCAACTCCTTCTGATAGTCGGAGAGATCGTTGGGATCCATCTCTATCGTCTCCGGGGCGAGTGGGTAATTATTGTGCGCTTCGCGCAATTCTCGAGGATAATGTAAATCCACTTCCAGAATGTATCCCTTTCCCGCGGGTGGACATTCCGGAACTTTTTCCACCCATTTGAATGAGCCGCAAGGCAGCGGCTGTGTCATGGCCTCGCTATAGAGAGCATTGGCGTCTAGATATAGAATGTACTTGATCGGCGTCGTAGTCCGGCATGTATTTATTATTGGCTGCGGAGTAGCGTTGAGGGACGTAGGTAATCCCTCCCCTGATCCCCTTCTCGATGAAGAGATGCATATCGGAATCCGTGAATAAATCTAACTTCACTCCGGATACCTTCAGGGCCGCGTCCCACGCCAGACCCGGGAGCGTGTAATAATGACAGGGGTCCAGACGATAATGTTCCAGAGAGATGTCGCGGAAATTCTCGAAGACGTCGGCCAACAAGACCGTGTCCGTTTTCACGTAGAGATCGTGATAATCTCCCATCGTCTCGCATCGATATTCTCTCCAGACCGTCTGAGCGTGTTCGTAAGCTTCTGGGGAGATGCCCTTCCCCGACAGAGTGCTGTAGAAGTCCTCTATGGAAGGTAGAGATTTTTCACGAAATTTAGTGAAACTGGTCATGTATTCGTATGGATAGACGCCTTTTTTCGTTAACAGCGTGGCATCCTCCCCGAAAGCGGCTTTAGTAATGGGATATCTGGACATACCGTCTTCGTCGCCTTTTAGATTTTTAACCAACGTATCCAGACTAGACGATAGAAACTGGAAACTGTCGATGAATCGCAGAGAACCGATGGAGAAACTGATGAATCTCTCCCGATTCGTGGGGATGCATTTAATGGGTTCGTCGACCTTCATGTTGGCTAATATCAGATGAGAATCGTAGCCGCGGAGATTGTGAAAGACGACGGGGATGTGGCTAGTCGTCTTCTTCTCTCTGTTACACTTATTGTGAGCGGCACCCCGAAACTTGCCGGATGTATGACAATGATCCCTAACTTTAACGAATTCGTAATCCTTGGTCTTGGCCTTTTTCGCGATTTCCTTGAGTTCGGCTTCTATTTCCTCGGAACGTTTGGGATCGGCACCACTCTCCCGCTCCTTAAAAAGCTCTCGCTTCCTTTTGCTCATGGCATTCCAGTGACAATCCTTTGTAAATTCCTCTCCGCAGATGTAACACTGCTCGGCCTCCATGTATCTCCTTACATCATCGTCAGTCATATGTATCTTTTCCTTGGTAGCACTCTTGATCTTTTCCGCCTCTCTTCTGAGATTATTTAGAAAATGTTGAATGACATTCTTTCCACGATAAACGACGGGCTCTTAGCTCTCGACTTTCCATTTCCCTATCCCGTCTTCGAATCGCCGAACGACGACGTAACAGTAACCGGAAGGAATGTGTTGACTGACGAACGACGTGCTGTCGGTCCCTTTCTTATCGACGGGCGTGATGATGCTCTCCAAGTCCGCGTAAATCGTGACGGACACGCATTCCGCGCGATAATGATTCTTAAACTCGAGAATATTATCCTCCCCCAACTTCGACATGATAGTCTTCATGGCGGGGTTGTTGATCCCCTGACAATCGATAATGTGTTTGTCGTAAGCATGTTGCGCGCTCATGACCTCGAGGCAGCGAATGCACGGATAACACTTATTATTATCTTTCGAGTGATTATGTACCAACTTACCCAAATCTTTAATCCATGAGTAATGCCAGTTGCCGTCTTTCTCTAATAATAAAAGATTAACTTCACGATATCCTCTTCGATATCCTTCCGATATTCGAAGAGGAAAGAATCCTTTTTTCTCCCCCCACCCGAGAACGTTGATGGAGAGTTCGTTACGGCGTTCGAATTTGAGGATGTTATCTAACGTCACCGGATATTTGACGCACATGGTATCGTGCTGCATGAAAAACTTTTCGTATTGTCTGGGTCTATAATAATGACCTTTTACATCGTCGTGATGTAAACAAGCTAGCACGCTGTATAAGAAACATTTATTATCTTCATTCTGTACATTGATGACGGCCCTCTTAAACCTAATCTTCGCGGGTAGTTCGAAATAAGAAGAACCTAAATTAGGCTCATATTTCATAAAATTTAAATAAATCATTTGCGCGGCATCTATCTTCCATCCAGAATCCGCTTGCTCGGCTTTAGTGATAGACTCAACTAGCGAGTCTATCATTTCCACCCGAAATGCGTATTCGATTTGACCTTCCCTCAAGATTACTATTTGCTTAGTTCTATGATTTTGCACGATGTATTTCGTCTCACCGTCTAAGATATCTCGCTTAAATCTCTGATCCACTTGCATCTGAGCCTTTAGGGGATTACTACGTAACTCCCGCTTGACCTTCACCGTGAAATCTTCTTTAAAATCTTTTAACAACGAACGAAGATCGTAACGCTTAGGATAATCCTCGACATTTTTCACATAACTGATGTGAAAGTCTTTAAATTCACCACCCCAATCGAATTTATATCTCCGCTGATCTCGCGCTTTTTTCTCCTCCAACTTTTTAGCCGCTCTTTCCTCAGCCAATCGTCTCAGCGTTCGCCTCTCGTAATCTTTTCTTTCCTTTTCCCGTCTACGATCTTCCAATCGCCGTTCTTCATTCGCGGCTAATCTCCTATTAAACTCGTCTATGTGTTCCTGCGTGACGCGCATGGATTCCGCTCGCACGGATCGTCTAAGCTCTTCTTCCGTGCTGGCGCCGTTTATAAAATCGACAACCTTCCTGGTAACCGTCTGCACGCCCCAAACTCCGGCGTCTACTAAAGTTTTAATACCTCTCAAGAAATTCATCTCACTTTTGTTGTAAGAACCATATTTTCTTAAGCGATAATCATTTTTACCGAAATCTCATAAAGCGATTTTTATTTAAATGTCATATGAGATTTTATTAAACAACGAGATTTTATGAGATTTTATTAAACGACGAGATTTTATGATATTCGCGAGCTTTATGATATTCGCGAGATTTAGCGAGATTACAAATTCTTGGAAATTGAGTTATTATAAATTATTGGAATTTCGATAAAATAAAATTGAATTTTTATGAAAAATAGATTTCGGCAGCAAAATCTGGGTTTGGCTATGGTGAGATGGCTGCCGAAGTTTCAGTGACGTCATATGAGAAAACACTATATATATAAACCTAACAGGCATGGCAACGGCACATCTGGTCAAGACGGAAGATATTCCAATAATTTCCATTTACCTTAAGGATCATCTACCTGAATCCATTATTGTAAGTATCTTCGTAGTTGGTTGAAAATAGTTTAAAAGTATCAACAGAGATGTACGTGTACAATATATTACTCGGGTCACCGCGCCCAGAACTGGTGTATGGGTATCTACGGGTATAGGTCTACCAAGGTATAGTACTAGTGGCACATCCTGGTTCAGTCAGAAACCAAAACAATAGTCATGTCTATTTTCCAAAATAGAGACCCGGCATTACTGAATCTCTAATACTTTTTTTGGCGACAAGTAGCTTGTCACCCCTGTTATGATTTGATTTAGACTTGTTGTTTGTAAACAGGTTCCATCGAGTTCCCGTGTAAAGGAAAAGTTAAACGAGAAGCAATCTACGGACTCCAAACAAACTAACAAACAAACTACGTCAACGTCAAGGTTACCTACATTTTTATGCCTTTTCATGTGTGCATGTATATATTTTGTATATTTTTGTATGTCTTTTCCAATACTGTAGAGCCGGCCTGGCTCAGTCGGTAGCGCGCTCGACTCTTGATCGTGAGGTCGTGAGTTCGAATCGCGCCGGCGACAGGTTTGGTTTCCTGTCTTTCGGATGAGACAGTAAAAACTGGAGGTCCCGTGTCACAGTAGGTGTCGGCACGTTAAAGAACCCTCACTGCTCAATGGCCGTAAGTGCCGAGCATAGGCCAAAATTTGAAGCCCTTCACCGGCATTTGGTGACGTCTCCATATGAGTGAAATATTCTTGAGTGGGACGTTAAACAGACAGGAAAGACAGGAAACCAACCTGTCGCCGACGGGACTCGAACTCACGACCTCACGATCCAGAATCGAGCGCGCTACCGACTGAGCCAGGCCGGCTTTCGCTATCTTAATGTTTTGTGTGAAAGCATTGGTGTTTGTACGAAAATATTCTTAAAATGGTTCAATTATACGGCGTCCCTTTAGTAACATAGAATACAGTATACTTTTATCATATTGTGCACACAGTTTAACAAATACTATATAGTAGTATATGTCCCATACTTCACAGCACCCTTTTCCGAGAAAACGAAACACACCCAGATTTCCAGGAATCGCAGTTATATATAGATGATGATATATAACGTATTCACGGGTCCGGTGATCGCCGGGGTAAATTACACACGATAGATAAATTTTTTCACCCGCAGCGATAGATGGGGCGCAGGTGTCCAATGACATAGTGTAAAAAATTTGAAATTTTATTTAGATTTTAGATGAGGTAAGTAGAAATGGCGCGGAACGGATGTACAGTTGATGTCGATCAATTCGACCAAAAGAAGTTACGCATCGAATATAGTGAAGGGATGTTTTGGGATATATTGTACGATGACAAACCTCTTAGATTACTAACTTCCATCTTAATAGCCGGGCGTGAACCCTGGCGGTCTGGTGGTGTTACGATGAGAATTGATGTACAGAAACATGAAACATTTGTGCAAGTTATCAAACAGATTGAAGAATTTATTGACAATGAACGCAGTAAAATATTCAAGGATGAGGTGGAATTTGAAAAAATTAAAATTTTACAGAGTACCATCACTAAAAATTATTATATTTGTCCCAAAACACGTGAAGGATCTCCTTTTTTAAAAGGATTATAAAGTCCTGATTCTATGGGAAGGAAGAGTTGCGTTGTTGAACCAATCGATGACAGCACGCCGTTTTGTAATGTTTGGAGTGTTTTAGCATTCGAATCTTTTGCCATGGAGGATGAGAGTGTTGAAGAGATTGAGCTTTCCGTGGATTTTGTTTTTATTGAGGAAGAGATTGAGGATCTACATTATGAAGAATGTATGAAATTCTATTAGTTATTTAAAAAAAACTGCATCTTGAGTGGTGCGATAAAAGAAACCGTTATAAAAAAAGTACTAAAATTTATATTTTACAAAAAAAATATAAATTATTGTATAAACTTGTACCCCGTCGGTTGTTCCGTCCGCAAGATCAGCTTGGAGTGTTTGCGCTGCGACAGCTCGTGCTTGAGACGTCTCTTATCCTCGTCGGGGACGACGTCGTTCTCGTCCAGACATTCGTTGTAGCTAAACTTGTCTTTGGTGTAGAAGAGCGCGACCCACTTGACCTGCGTGCGAAGATCTTTGGACGCGCTATTATATCTCTGCGTCAATATCCACACGGATTGGTTGGCGTGTCTTCCCGAAAACGCCAACATGGACAGGGCGTCCGCTTTCTTTTTTATCTGCCTCGTGGCCGAACAGTCGTCTATGATGTACAACGTGGACGTCCCCTTGTATTTGTCGTAAAAGAGTCGCAACAGGTCCTGCAATTTCTCCTCCCCCGTTTTCGACACGGGATTGACGATGACGACGCGCTTGTCTTTAGGATGTTTTATATCTTCGCCTATCCATTTTCTCGATCTGTAGGCCTTGTTGAAATCGATCGAGGGGCACAGGATCACGATGTGCTCGAAGAAATCTTTGTATTCGTCTTCCAACAGATCGAGGACAAACTCCGTCTTCCCGCATCCGGTGGCACCTACGATCATGGCGGAATGAGGTTGTTGAATGTACATTTTAAAATTTTTTTAAGATATAACGCTCGCGAAACGGCCGTTCGACATGTTGATCTGTCCGTCTTTGACGACGAAAATGTAAACGTCCAAGGGATCGGTATCGATTTCGGGAGTTTTCTCGATTCGGACGTCGACGCCTTGGCTGATGTTTTGAAGCTTACGACCCGTACCGTGGAGATGATTTTCGGGTGTCGTGCGTAAATCTAATCAGAGTGCGTAATGATCTTTGAGATATTTTCCCAGAGTCACTTCACTCAGGTCGAGTTCCTTGGCGACTGATTCTGTGATGTTTTCGCGATTCAGGGAAGCCGAGAAAAACTTTTTAATCTCGTCGAATTGGTGATGAGGTTTCATTCCGGCGGAGAAGAGTTGGTTCGGTTGTCCCTCGATGGTTATCTCCACGTGGGTGATTCTCGGATTATAAAATTTTTCCGGATCTTGTATAGAAATATCCTCGAAGAAAAACAGAATGCCCGAGAGAGAATGTGCGGGGGTGTTGATTGAATAAGTGCGGGAGGCTTCTGATTTACTCATCGTCGTTTTGAGATATCGCAATATTTTGTTGAAGTAATAGACATAGTCCCCCGCATACCTCTGTCTGATGCTGCGAGCGAGACTGGCGTCGGTAATTTTTTCGAATTCCAAAGTGATGTTGGTCGCCTTATAACTAAGCGTCTTATCGACATCGCCGGGGTCCGGCGAGACGACGTGTACGGCATCGTTAAATGTCAGCATGTATTCCAATCTATCGTGCAATCCCGCTTGATAAAAGGGTTCGCTCGTTTCCAAGATTTCGAAATCCAATGGAATACAAAATCGATTGCCGTACGCCGCGGCAATTTCGTAGTGTTCGTTAGTGTCGCGAGGTATTTTATAGCTGGTGGGTTCGCCCCTTATTTTATTTAGATTGTCATTCTGTATACCCTGATAGGCCATGTTACGTCGTTCTACTTTCCAAAGATCGTTATAGACTAAAAATTTATCGGCATCGTCGATGGTTTGAACGGTATTTCCCGAAATCTTCACCTTGATTTTTTTGACGATGTTACGCCCCAGATTATTATAAACACTCGCCTTAGTGAGATCGCCACCCTCTACACCGATTTCCATATCGAAGCATAGTTTCGTAGTTCTGGGAACGATGACGTCGTTGTCGCTCAAATTGGGAAAACGCATCGTCAACGTTTGGTTTTCTTCGATACTCGAGGGATTATGGGAATTGGTGACCTTTGGCGAACGCCCTTCACACCGAAGGGAGTACGCAATCTTCTATCGGGATCGAGAATGTGTCCGTAATGCATCATCTTTTTTTATTGTGCAATAAAAAATTTAAAGCGTTTTAAAAATGGGCGTTGTACATACATTCGATAATCCGGTGTACAACGATGATGATACAACGTCCAACAACAACATTGAAATGCAAGATAATCCGAATGGGGGCGATGTTTATCAAGATACTGCGGAGACGTCTTTCATGGATAATACGAAAGGTCCTAGCTGGGTCGGTGGAGAAGATCTACCCCCCGGTCTAGATGTTAAGAATGTAGCGTCTGAAGAAGATAGAGTGGCATTAGTGGAAAGATGGAAAAGGGAAAGATCTAAATTTGATATGAAAGCGTCTTACGAATTTATATCATCGAAACAAGGTGAATTATGGGTAAAATGGGGGGGGGGGTAAATGGGTACTATTAACGTATAAAGATGGAAGCGGTTTTTATACGGAAGGCACTTTGAAGAATGATCAGCGTACTAATTTTGTTAGAGCAATGGGTATGATAAAAGAACTTCCTGTAAAAGAACTCGAAGAAACAGTATTTATTATTAATGACATAGAGAGATCATATTTAGAAGACGACGAAACGCACTTAAAAGAATTAAGTCACGGAGCAGATAGTGTATTGGTTAGTTTGCAAGAACTCCGCGGGGAAATAACGAAAGAAGATGAGGAATTACTACCCATGAGAGAATTGTTGGGTTTAGATAAAAGTTTAAGAACTATTCGCGGTTCATTACGCGTTCAGGAGGCCAAGAGAGTGGAGCTGGAACGCATGTTGTCGCAGTGGAAGGAGGACCTCGAACACAATCCGGGTGATAGGGAAAGCATCGAGAGGGAGATAACCAAGATGCGAGGCGAATTGGACGGCGTGAACGAGAGCGTCGGTATCCTAAAAGGGCAGCTAAAATCGCAACTCACCACCATCCGGGAAACGATCACGGGGCTGTTGGACAAGAATACGTCCTTGCGAGAACGAATCGCCAATCTGTTCAAAGATAAGGTAATCACCATCTTTAGCGTCTTGACCGCCATCGGTATGACGGTGGGTTTCTTAGTTGAATTACTCCTTCCGGGGACGACGACGACAATACCCTCGCCGCCGCCTCCTCCCAACAAAGAGGGTGGATGACAGGAATGGCTCAAGAAACAGCTAGACGCGGTCGGAAAACTGCTCGCGAGATTGGCCGCCAAATTCGGCGAGGCGTTGCCGGGTATATTGGGTTCAATCCTTTCCTGGATCTTGTCGACGCTCGGCAACACCGCCGTGTGGTTTGGCGAACATCTGTGGGTGTTGGGCATGGTCGTCGTCGGCTGGTTGTTAACGAAACTCGACGAAGAGAAAAAAAGAAAATAACGATAGGGCGAGAATGGCCGTCTTTTGACTTTCGTGATCGTCTTGCGGCGGGGACGTGACCTGTATGGGAGGCGGTGGTTTGACCCGTATGGGAGGGGGTTTGATCTGTATGGGAGGTTGGGCGAACGTTTTCGCGTTGAGGTCGACGTTCGTCCCCGTTTTTGTGGTTTCGGGCGCGATCAAGATTTCGTTATTATAATCGGCGATGTTGGCACCGATTTTCAGCTCCATGTTGCTGGGTAGCATGTAAAGTCCCGGATGGATGACAAAGTCGAGTTTGGAATTTGCATATCTTAGACAATTTTCGTAGCGAGAAATGTCGGCGGGTAGATCGAACGGTCTGTTGATCGCATCCTCGACGTTGACCAAAAATTGTTTCTGGGCGTCGAGCGAGGTGGCGCCGGCGACCACGATCGAGGCTCTGGTTTGACCTTGTGCGCCCAAGACCGCCCAGGCGAAGACTCGAATGGACGCGTCCAATCTGGCCAGACCCGGAAGCGTGAATCCCTCCGACCGGTTCGCGATGAACGTGGACCACTTCGTGTTATACGTTCCGAAGATGGTTCCCTTGATTTTCCAGTCCGCGCGGACCGACACTCCGAATTCGCGACATATCCGCTGTTACACCGAAACGTCGACGTTGTTCGTGTAGTGCTCGAAATCGGAATCGCTGGGCAAGGGGGCGGCGATTTCCTTCAGGGTCCTTCTGATCTGATAGTAGACGTGAAACCGAAAGAACGATGTCGACAGTTTGTCGTTTCCCATTCCCAACGTCACGCCGCATCCGGTCGTGGTGCACCACACCGAGTTGTACGTCGAAAACGTAGAACGCCCCGTTTTCTTAAAGCTGAAACGCGATCGCATCACGGAATTAACGATACACCTAAAAGACGAGAACGGACACCTCGTCGACAATCACGGCCATCCCGTTCACGTGCTCTTAGAGTTTAAGAAAATTAGTTTTAAATAATAAAAAGAGATGTCTAGATCGGGATTCTATTACGACGACTTGGAAAGAGAAGAACTCTTGGAATACATTAAAGAAGAGGTCAACATGTTGACCAAAAAAAACGTCGCATCATGAACACGTTCCAATTCGACGTGAATAAAAACGGAAGAATCAGACCGTCGCTGGGCATAACGATGTTGTTCGACGGTCACGTCTTTCTTGTCGGACTCTTGGGAGAACTGGACGTGACGCTCATCTTGAACGACGTCGAACACAAGGCCTTTCAAACGAAAACCGGCGACGTCGTCACGTTGAATCCTCCGTTGCGGGTGACGTCGGGAGACTTTCTAAATTTCGGTGTGAATAAGGGGTCGAAATCGGGGACCGTCAACGGCGTCGTCGTATTAGACATATAAAAAAATTTCGCGTATAAAAAAAGGGATGAGTAAAAACATATATCCACCTTTAGAACCAATAGAAAGCGATCCGCAACAATATCGTTTAAAGCGAATCGGCGAGATCGAACAGACGTTTCGTCGAGAGATAGAAACGCGGAAGAGCGTCCATAAAAAGTATAAGCGAATAGTGAACACCGCAGACGGCGTCGACGCGGCTCTCATATCGGGAAGCGTCGTCGTCGGAGGACTCGGATTTCTCATTCCCATCGCGGGATTGCCTCTCCAAATTATAGCCTTGACCGTAGGTCCGGTGGGGTTGGCCATGAAAGGGATAAGACGATTACTGCTGAAAAAATCGGAAAAACACCTCAAGATCACCAAACTCGCGGAGAGTAAACTTAATTCGATATCGGATCTGGTGAGTCGAGCTCTCGAGGACAGGAAGATCTCGGACGAAGAATTTGCCACCGTGTCGTCCCCCTTTAACATCTCTTTTACTCCGCGTTCGGTAAACGCCTTGTCCAGTAAAATAAACATTTTTTATTTATATATATATATTTTTTAAGCCATTTAACAATTTTTTACGTTAAGAAATGAAACGTTTTACCGAGATGGTCTTGTTCGCGTTGTTGTCGTTTATCGTTTTATGGTGTTTGCTCATATTATCCGCGATATTATATATTTTACGTCTGGAAAACTATCACAGAACGGAAAAATGGATAAGAATCCTTTTGAAAAAAATCACTTAAAGAAAATTTTTCGTTATAAAAAGAAACATGGCATTTGTAACAATTGAGAACTTTGACGTAGACAACTTAAGAATCGGACACCATTATGTGGCTACGAAACCGGTACGTTATCAGAAAGTTTACATCGAGTACAAGTATTCGGACGGCGTGAAACCGTTGGTTATACGTACACCCAAAACGGAATCGTCCGGATTGTGGGAAAATAAGGACTTTTCTACCGAAAAGTTACGTTGTTATTCTATGAATTTTAAATGTGAAAAAGAGTTTGCCGACATGTTGGAAAAAATTACGACGTTCTTAAGAACGGAAATAGAGAAACTCGCAAAGGAACTGAAAAAAAAACGTAGGTCGAAAATCCCCCATCGATATCAACGATATAACTATTGTCAAAAAAAATAAAAGCGGAAATCTTGTTATATACCCGAAAGTGAAAATCGATAAAGATAAAAAAATAATACCTATTTTTTATAGAAAGAGAACAGATGACGACCCGAAAGATAAAAAACGACTCGTCGAAACCGATCCGCACAAATACTCGAAAAAACGATGTTTGGCAATTGGATCTTTACATATAGAAAGCGTTTATGTCAGCAATACCGTCGTATCAGTACAAAACAGTTTAGACCAGGCCATCGTCGTCAAAACGCTCGCCGTTCCTCTACCGGCTTTGACCGAGTGTCAAGAACACTTGGACCTGGATTCGATTACAGAATAAAAATGTGATACAGACTTATTTTGTAAAAATATTTTTTTACAAAATATAAAAAAATGTATCTCTATTAAAAACATGAATGCGGACGAGGTATTAGCGGAACCCGCCAAATATATATCACCCAAAGACAGATTGTCGACCATCGTCGCTTCCGGACGTGCGCGTCATTTTCTACGAAAAGACGTCACGCCTTCCGAATTGGAAAAGATGAACGACAAGGAGGTCGAAACCCTGAGTCGTCTGTTACACGCTCGACTCAACATGCGCATGGCCAAATCCATAGCAAATTCCCTCACCAGTCTGTATTCACAAGGTCTTAAATATGTTTTCGACATCAAAGACGAACCCAAACTGATCGAGGACTTGAACGAAGACCCCTTCTTGGACGCGGCCATAGGCGAAGTGTGTTGTAGTTTATATTACAAATACGGTGCGTATTTAGCACCTCTCAGTATAGCCGCCACGACTAGCAGCCACATTGTCAGATTTAAAAAATCTGACGTTATAGAAAAAGAGAATGAATCCGGAGGAATTAATAGGGAAGAAGAATCCAAAACGTCAGGAAGCGGGGAAGAAGGGTGCCGCCCGTAGATGGAATAGCAATGCTAATAGCAACGATAGCAATGCTATTAGCAACGATGGCAATGCTATTGGCAACGATGGCAATGCTATTAGCAACGATAGCTGGAAATGGCTAGCGGGTGGACTCGCGGTTGGTGGAATTCTGGTCTACATAAAAACAGAACCCCAAGTAAGTTCACCAGAACCAAAAGTAATGCCACCCAAAGTAATTCAACGCGGCGCTCATGAAATGTTATAAATAATTTTCTCTCGTATTAAAAAAGATGTTGACAATACATAACTTTGATGAAGAATATCTGAGTCTAGGAGACCTCCGCACGAGGACCAATTCTTTATAGGGGTAAAAGCCTCGTCATAAGGACTCCCATAATGACCATGGGTGGTATGTTAGAACATTGGGAACGCCGTACTTTTCTGAGTGGTTATTGGTTAACACTTATGCCGAACAAGAAAACGACTCTCGCGCTGGAAAGGATCATGAATTGTATTCGAAGGAAAGCCGATAAATATCCCATTATAAACGATCGAGAAAACCCCCTTATCCGCGGTGTTGTGAACTATTCTAATGAGTTTGATCATCCTACCATCTTCCCCGATGAGTATTGGACATACTCGGATGGGTTCGCGACGAAATTCTTCACGGTGACCCCCTCCGACGAGAGGTGCGTGCCCGTCGAGAATGTTGAATACTATCTTAATAAGAAATGTAAGGTTATGTGTGACCTGGTAATCAAGGACATATACATCGACGACACCGACCCACTTCCATACGTTCGATGCAAGGTGAACAACGTCTTCGTGACGCAGGAACCCGGCAAGGAGATCTCCCTTGTCGACTCAGACTACGACGATTACGACAGCGGCTGCATGTCCTACGAATCGGATACCTCGTCGTCCGACAGAGACGACACGACCTAAGAATCGGATTAGACAAAAAAAAATTTTAAACAATATATTGTTGTTGGATTTCTGGTCTACATAAAAACAGAACCCTAAGTAATTTCACCAGAACCAAAAGTAATGCCACCCAAAGTAATTCAACGCGGCGCTCATGAAATGTTATAAATAATTTTCTCTCGTATTAAAAAAAAGGATGTGCGAAAGAATTTCGGTCAACACCGCCGTCGATATGGCAGTGTTAATATCAATGGGAATAATGACGATGGCAATGCTAGTACAAACGATATCTGGAATGGTTAACGATAGGGATATATACGATAGGGTTATATACGATGACGGTGCTATCAGTGTTAATATCAATGGGAATAATGACGATGACGATGACAATACTATCACTGTTAAGATCAATGGGAATAATGACGATGACATGGCAGAAGTGGCCAACGCTATCGATAAGATGTACGAAAGACGTTTAAGATAGGGTTATATACGATGACCTTGCTGATAGCAACGATGACACTTGAAATGCTATAAATAATTTTCTCTCGTATAAAAAAAGGATGAGTGAAAAAGATTTGGTCAACACCGCGTATCACGCAGCCGTCAATACGGGAATTGCCATCGGATACGCGCAACTTTCCAAGAAATTCTTAAAGATGCCGACGCCCAAGATGGATCTAGACCCGAAGGACTTTGGGATGATCCTCGTCGAATTTGCTCTCGCCAATTACACCAAGGACATGTTGGTCAAGAAGGGAATCATCCCCGCCGATATCATGAAATAAAAAAACCCTATTAAAAAATGGCAACGATCGCGATGATGGTGGGCGGTGCATTGGTCAACTCCCTGGCGTTTTCCGGATCGCAATTTTAATTTTCGAACCACGACGAGCAAAAGAGACACGACGAAGCGATGGAAAAACTGACCAAGGCCAGAGACGAATGGAATCACAAACGTACGAAACGATTAGATTTTTTAAACGAGAGACTGAAAAAAGAAGGACACGCGCTGTACACCTACAAAGAAGTGGACGCCGCCATGTCTCTCTACTCGCAGACGATGGGCGAAGAGTAGATGTCTCCCGAACCGAAGTTGAGCGATTTCTATCAACCCTCCGAAGAGCAAAAAGATAATCTTCTTCGTGTTGATCGGAACGGGATTAGTGTTCTACGGCGTAAAAGAATATGTCGCCTAAAGTAAAATGGAAGAGATCTATTACAAACACTATTGGAAAGGAAAGGTGGCCATCAAGAAATTGGCCAAGGCGGCTAACGTCGACGAAAGGGAGGCGTTCGAGTTCCTGAAAAAACAAGACGTGTGGCAAATCTATCTGCCCGCCCCCAAGAAAATCGTGCGACCCCGATTCGAAAACGCGAAAGAAAACGACACTCACCAGGCCGATCTGTTGTTTTTACCACACGATAAGGTGGGTGGGAAAACGTACAAATACGCGTTGACGTTGGTCGACGTGGGCACTCGTCACAAAGAAGCGGAACCGTTGACGAGCAAAGACAGTAAAGAAGTGGCCGACGCTTTCGAAAATATTTACGAAAGACGTTTAACGTTTCCGAAGGTACTACAGGTCGATCCCGGTCGCGAATTCATGGGCGCCGTCTCCAAACTCATGGCTAGACACGACGCGAGAATAAGAAGGGGAAGAGTCGACCTTCATCGCGACCAAGCCATCGTCGAACGATTTAATAGAACGTTGGGTGAACAGTTGTTTAGCTATCAATACGATCAAGAGATGAAATCTAAGGACAGAAACAGAGAATGGGTGAAGCGGTTACCGGAAGTCGTAAAAACGATAAACGAAGAGACCAACCCTCCCGAAAAGGTAGAACCCGTCGATAAAGTTCAACCACCCATCAACCCCTTTTCGAAAGTAAGATATCTGTATCAACCGGGAGAATTGGAAGGCGGTAAAAAAAGGGCCACCGACCCCATCTGGAGCGTCAATAAACACGACATAGACAGACATTTTATAATGCAGGGCATCGACATGTATTATCTCCGGGAACCGGCGCCTCAAAGAACGTTCGTCAGAGAGGAATTGTTGGTCGTCGATTAAAGAATTTATTAATACATTTATTAATAAATTTTAATACCCGTAGGGAAGCGTTTCGTATCCGTCCGTCATCGCCCGTTTATCGTAACACAACGTAAACTCTTTCTCCTGGTATCGATTCACTATTCGTTTGGTTTTGGAATCTCTCGTGATGGCGTTTTCTCGGACGGTCGTAATCCTCTGACGCGTTTCTTTGATGACGTCGGTCATCGTGTCTCGGTTGATGTAAAGAGAATTTTCGTAATTCAGACTAAAACCCTTGACCTTACACACCTTTTTACCCGCGTTCGTTTCGTACGAATAAGATTTGGGTCCGGTGGCACACCACGACGTTATAAAATCGCCGCTTAATTCGTCCGTCAAATCGCCCAAGTTATCACCCGTGTCGATCGAGACCCCGTCGTCGCGATCGACGTACCACACTCTATCGGTGTCAAATCCCAAAACCCTATCGTCGAGTTTGTCCAACACGTCGTATAACATGGTTCTGGCGTTCGCTGTCGTATAACACGCTATGAAGATGTTGACATCCTTACCCTTGTCGACGAATTGTCCCTTTAAATCGTAAGGCATCTGGACCATGTCGTCGTTGATAAACTGAATGTTGAGATTGTCTATCGTGTCGTCCAGCAATAGGGTATAGAAGTCTTTCGGTTCGTTAACGTATTTAGTTTGTTTCATGTTGACCCTTTGACCGAATTTACCCCAGAGAGAGTTGAGACATAATTTAGAGATTGCGCGCATGCCCGGATTATAGTCTATTTTACCCAAGTCGATACCTAATCGTTCTTTGACCATTTTTTATACCGTTCTTCCGATTCGTAAGGAGTGCCGGGACCGACATTTAATTCGGAACTTTCCATCTTGATTTTCATAAAGTTCTTCACGTATTCTTTGAAGAGGTCCGTGTCCTCGCTGGTGTAGAGAAAATCCCAAACTTCGTAAATTTTCTCTATCTCGTACCCTTTATCCAAGGCCTTGAATAGCTCGGGTGTACACCACGTTCCCACAAAAGACCTCTGTTCGTCGACGTGTTCGCACGTCGTCTTCGTCTGTCGTTCGGCACACGTCTTACACAGCGGGAACAAGAGTTTTTCGGCATCTCCGCATTTCATTTTGACGGGTAAGACGGGATGATATAATTTTCGGGGCGGTGCGACTTTACATTTGACGAAACCCAACCAATCTCGATCGACGCGCTCCGGGTTATAGAGTTTAGTGGGATGCCCGACCGGGTAGGTCTTATAAAACTGAACCGTCGGGTACAAACTAACAAAGTCGACGTATCGTCCCTTTTCTCTTCCGTCGAAATCGTAAATTAACTTGGTCACGTTTGTTCTACCGCCGAAAAAGGCATCTCGGGGATTTAACGGCGTCACGATCTCTTTACTTTTTATACCTGTTGTATCGCATTCCCAGGCCTGGATTAACTCGTAACCGGCCCGTCTTATCTTCTCGTTTTTCGCGGCGGTTCGTTTTCTGAGCGTTTCCATGTCTAGTTGGTTCTTGTTATTGACGGTGTCTCGCGCGTAACACTTTTCGCAACCGTGCCAGAAACACCCTTGAAATTCGTAAACCGTCCTCGCGTCTTCGCAATACCCGTCGACTTTACCGATGTCGGGCAGATTCACCTCGCCGCGGTTCCACGAAATATTTTAACAAAAACTGCGCGTCGTATGCTTTCGCATTGTGTGCTATGAACGTGCCCTTTTTGTCCAAAACAAACTCGCAAAAAGCGTCTACCGTAGAAAATTCGTGTTGTCGGCCGTTAAACTCTTGGCACACGATTAGATTCGGTATGTGAACGCCGGTGTCTTGCGTCGCTTCTATGTCGTAAAAATAATAATTCGTCGTTCGCGTTTTACAACTGTAACATTTTTTATCGTTCGTACACTCTGACGATCTGCACTTTCCACCC
This sequence comes from Atrina japonica, assembly GCA_030159075.1. Classification (NCBI taxonomy): domain Eukaryota; kingdom Metazoa; phylum Mollusca; class Bivalvia; order Pterioida; family Pinnidae; genus Atrina; species Atrina japonica. The sequence continues at coordinate 773,115 of BROG01000323.1, read as the reverse complement.
TTACATCGTTTCTTGAGCATGAAACATTTGTGTGTGGTCATGTCGCCATAGTGTTTACAATTCGGGCAGTCGGAATGACCGCATATATGGGCCTTCAAGTCTTTGACCACCCGTTCACACTCTAAACATTTCTGAACGATTAAACAAACCATGTCCGTTTTGCCGTCTCTCGTGCCTCTGACGCGTTTATGTTCCTTAAAACATTCTTCGCCGAAAAACGTTCTGTTACAATCGTCGCACACTTTCCTTTCACCACCGGGGGCAATTATAACCGAAGCACGATAAACACTTTTCAGGACATCTGTGGCGATCTCGTTTATAGTACGATTTTTTACAAGTATGACAGTAATATCTTTTACCCAAAAATCCCGTCATGGTCGTGATCACGTGGAAGTGATTTTTATTCTTGTACAGATATATCGCGTCGTCGTCGCTTCCTTCGGTCGTATAGATGATCTCGTTGAACTGATCACCGTCCACTATGTTGATCTGCACGCCCAAGTGATCGGCAAACTCTTTCACGTCTTCTAAGGTACAACCGTGATCCTGGACGGGAACTCCCGCTTCTTCGTGAAGTTTTAACGCTTCGACCCTTTGTAATTTTCGACTACCGTTGAAACCGTCGTAAAGTTGGGATCTCGTCCATTTATCTTTATGTTTGTTGGCAACCGCCGTCACGATGGCTCGTGCCAAACACGTAGTGTCGTCGTTTTTAATCGTGATGATACTTCTTTTCGACGACGAAGTCGTCTTTGTCACCGGTTCTTTTGGTCTCCCCTTCCCTCTTGGCATTGTCGTAGACTGGACGACTATTTCTACTTCTTCTATGGGTACCTCGTAATATTCTATATAGTCTTTCAGTGCTTTGAATAAATATTTGGCTAAATCCCTCGAGACGGTGATATATTTCGTACTGAACATTTTCGGGAATTTCGGGTGATTGATGATTGATGATGCGAAATTTATCGCCGTTTTGCAAACCTCTATCGTTTATCACCGACCTCACGAGGTGTAGAAATAAACGGTCTATATCGACAACCCTTTCCCTCAATAGGACTACTTTATAGTCGTCAAACGTGGTGCCAAACTTTAACCTGCTTGTCGAGGAAATTTTATCAAAACGATAGGTCTGCCCCGTGTATACACGTTTGGGCTTTAAAAAAGTTTTTTTAAAATCGGGCGGGATCGGTAGATCCAATAAAAAGGCTCGATATATTGTGTCGTAATAGACATCTTGGGTGGGGTCGGTAAATCCAATAACCGCTCGATAGACATGTTTTTTAAATAGCTGTTAAATTGTTTAACGCGTTTTCAAGATTTTTAACACTATGTCATTGGACACCTGCAAGCACGAGCTGTCGCAGCACAAACACTCCAAACTGATCTTGCGGACGGAACAACCGACGGGGTACAAGTTTATGCAATGATTTATATTTTTTTGTAAAATATAAATTTTAGTACTTACCCAAATTTTTACATCCTCACCTTCCCTTTCATCTACCCTCCTCGTCCGAAAAAAATCATCCTCCACGGTTTGTGCCCTCTCGCGTTTCCTCGCGGCTTGTTCCTTTTCCCACTCCCGTTCCTCCTCGTCTAATGCGGCTATCTCCTCGCCTAATGCGACTATCTCCGCTTTTAAATAGACCCGTTCCTCCTCGTCGTATACGGCTAGTGCCTCCTCGAGTTCCTCCTCGTCTAAAAGGAATAGGGCTTCACCCACTTCTGTCTCCAGTTCCGCGTCTATTAGGGCTTGGTCTATCTCCCCGACCCAAACAGGTTCTTCATGACCTTCTTCGATCATCTGCCTTGTTATCTTCTCAAAAATACTACGTCTTATCTTCTCAGTACTACTACGTCTGCAATCCATATCTCCAATTACTCATCTAAAATCTAAATAAAATTTCAAATTTTTTACACTATGTCATTGGACACCTGCGCCCCATCTATCGCTGCGGGTGAAAAAATTGAACGACCGGGTCCAGTTATCTATCGTGTGTAATTTACCCCGGCGATCACCGGACCCGTGAATACGTTATATATCATCATCTATATATAACTGCGATTCCTGGAAATCTGGGTGTGTTTCGTTTTCTCGGAAAAAGGTGCTGTGAAGTATGGGACTTTACTACTCTATATTGTGCGCAAAGTTTAGTTATATTGTGCGCACAGTTTAACATTCATTATATTATGCACACAGTTTAATTATATTTTGCGCACAGTTAAGCTATATTGTGCGCACAGTTTAGTTATATTGTGCGCACAGTTTAGTTATATTGCCCGCATAGTGTAACTATATTGTGCGCACAGTTTAACTTTATATGAATAGATAAGAAGAGAGGCCTTATGTTGCTCACCTGGAAAATTCAACATTGCATAGGAAGTCAAAATGTCTACAAATGATGATTTTGAAAAATGTTTCCAGTTGTGACTTCTTTCGAAGCCCTTATATGTACTAGCGCCTTTGCAAACATGCGGCTTTTTATGGGGATAGTTTCTGCAAAATTTTGGTCAACCATAATTTTTTTTTTTAATTTTTAAATGTTTAAAAGTTGATTAAAATTGATATTTTTTGTTTATTTTCTGCCTGTGTCTTTAACCTTCTACCTTATGACCTTGACACTTTGTCAAACTATTATCCTTAATTGAAATCTGACCATAAACGGTCGTATGGCAAGCAATTCAAATGACCAATGGTATGTTTTTATACAAATGGCTTTTTAACTCAAAACTGACTGACCTTTTGTCGACAAAGATATTTGGAAATTGTTAGAAATTTGCTAGATAATCGTTGTGACAATGTTTTGATGTCACAGGCTCAAGGGTCAAAGTATGCACCTAGGTAAACAGAAAATACGTTTTTCGTCAACTTTGTTTTACTTCTTCTGAAGGACCAATGGACCGATTTCAACCAAACTCGTCAGAAACTTATCTCGTATGAAGCCACACAGCTTTTGAAAATGTCAATGGCTTAGAATTCATATGACTCCAAAGGGGGCAAAAAAGGGATCCAAACTTGGTTATCTTCTCATAAACCGAATGGATGGTTATTTTTTTCAAATTTGGTATACATCATTGTCAAGTCCATAGGCTGATGGCAATAATCTTTTTAAATGAAATTGAGGTTTCACAAAACTTAAATCGCCAGGTTATATGGATTTTACTATAGACATTTTGTATCCAAAAATATATATTATAAAGCTGTTCGTTATGCTTCTTCTAAAATATTCAGATATAGTTAAACTTTGCGCACAATATAGTTAAATCAGTTTGACAAAGTGTCAAGGTCATGGGGTCGAAGGTTTAGGTCACAGGTACGTAAGTAAACGAACAAACTTTTGCATAAACTATCCCCATATTTAAACCACACAATGATTGAAAAGCAAAAGGGGCTTGGACACATAGAGGCTCCAAAAGGATTCACAACTGGGAACATCTTTGAAAATCAACTAATTAAACAGAAAACATCATATTTTAGACATTTTGACTTCTTACGTAATGTGGAACAAATTTGCGAAGTGAGCGACTGATGTACCCATTGGGCCTCTTCTTAAATATTCAGATATGGTTAAACTGTGCGCAGCACATAACTAAACTGTGCGCAGAGTATAGCTAAACTGCGCACAATATAACTAAACTGTGCGCACAATGTAGCTTAACTGTGCACACAATATAACAAAACTGCGCAGCATATAACTAAACTGTGCGCACAATATATCTAAACTGTGCGCAGAGTATAGCTAAACTGTGCGCACAATATATAATTCAACTGTGCACACAATATAGCTAAACTGTGTGCACAATGTAGCAAAATTGCGCACAATATAACTGAACTGTGCACAATGTAGCTAAACTGTGCACACAATGTAAAAAATGCACACAGTTTAGCTGAACTGTGCGCACAATATAACTTAGCTGTGCGCACAGTATAGCTAAAATATGCGCACAATAAACCTCCCACCTCCTTGAATTATATGTCTTATTGTATATTTTAAATTTACTGGGTGGGTTTAAATACACAATTTATAACACGATTGTAAATTATGAATATACACCCACCCAGTAAATTAAAAATTTACGACATGGCATATGGACCGCGTCGCATTGATACATTCAAAACTTTGACGATAGTATATCTTTATTACAAGGATTCAACTCCCAACTTCCGGTACAACGATTTTGTCTAGATTGATGACACGGATAAAAACGTGTGTAGTTTTGTCTTTTTATCAGGTAAATTAGATAAACAATATACCAGACCCACATCTACACGTTGATAAACATGTTTGTGTACTTCAAATGATGTATTCAGATTGCTTTAATGTCTTGTAATAATTTCCAAATTACGATGCAATTATAAGTCATAAAACCATTTAACTGTAAAACAGTATTTATTTAATAGTTGCACACTTTATCGGATATTTTTGTCTCAAGAGCTCCTTTCCAAACACTAGATCTTACTATACTATGACTGATGTATCTTTCTGTGAATAAACGGGTACAATTGTATATACAATAATCTATAATATAAATTAAATATGCAATTAAATTATGAAATTACAGAAATAAGTTAATATATATATTTGGAAGATTCTAAACACAGGCACGAGTTATCTCGCTTTAAACCCTGTGGTATTGTAGTTTAGGCCATTCCAATGTTTTTCTATATTAAGCGTCCGCTTTAGTTTAGGACATCATATTTATAAAAAAAAAACCCACACAAATGGTAATCTGAGGGAATGCATTATTGTTCCTTACAACACATACAAGTGAAAGTGTTTTATTTTTGGAGTTGGTTAGATGCAGACACAGTTCAGATAAAATGAAGCTAATATAGATCTACCACCAAGTATTTAAAGGGTACTGTGGCGTGCTCTGATTAGTAGAACCAATTTACTCAACTCAACTCCATAACCTGATGCTATTTGATTCTATTGAATGGTCACAAGTATAATTGAAGAGTTTTGTGTTTTACATCAGTTTGTGTGTGTGTGTTTTTCGTATAGGAGGTAGTTAGGTTTGTGTAATCAGGGTGGACGCTTAACATAGAAAAAAAATGGAATGGCCTTATGTTAAAAACTAAATTGCAAACCATGTTAAATTAATTGAATCGCCAAGCAAATTTGTGCTGTGGGTATACTTGAAGTCCGGTTTGTTTAATGGGAATGGCAACTGTCTCTTAGGGGCGATTTATGTTCCACTTGAAAATACCAATTATGTATCTTCAAATGTTTTTGAAGAAACTGAAGAAGAATTTTTTACATGTTCACATACCTGTAAATATACATGTCTTGTTGGCGATTTTAATGCCAGAACTGCTTCTGATCCTGATTATATATTACATATGAATAACGACATTTATTCACAATTTTTCGAGAATAATGTATTTTTACTAAATGAATTAGATATTCCAGTTAAACGTGTGTCATGTGACACAACGAAGAACCATTTTAGTATTTTATTATTAGATTTCTGCAAACAGACAAACCAATTTATTCTGAATGGCCGAGTAGGAAGTGCTAAAAACATTGGAAAGACAACATGTAAAGATGTAAGTGTTATCGACTATTGTATTAGTAACTTTGATTTTATATCCACTATTCCTGATTTTGAAATTTTATCCTTTTCACATATATATTCTGATGTTTACAACCCCCTTTGTATTTGTGTCGGTTTTAATTTATGTTGAAATACTACTGAAGAAACAAGTACATGTACTAGTAATAATAATGCTGATGAACTTATAGAAACAGCAAATAGATGGGATGATGATAATATAAAACATCTCAGTTACCAAAGTATAAATCTTTAGGATGTCCAGGACACAGATACAAATCCGGCAAAAATGGACAAACACGGACCTCTGGAAACCAAGAGGTGGGATCAGGTGCCATGGAGGAGTAAGCATCCCCTTTCGACCGGTCACACCCGCCGTGAGCCCGCAGTCAAGTCCAAATGAAATACGTGAGGAACGAATCCTCGTCACAATTGGTACATACGTCTCAACACCGCCAAGGAAAAAGCAACTCAACATTTTACCTAGTGAAACAGAGTAATAGCAAACAAGACTATTTTACCGACCGTAACATTTGCGGAACTTTGATATCAAACGCGGTTTTCGATATCCTTGTGTCAATAATTTGTCAGTGACTAGTTTACATCTGTATATGAAATGTTTTGAACACACCCTGGCATATCGGATCATCTGTGAAATATAAACTCTATATGCGTGTGTCTGTGGGATGTTACTTCTTAAAAGTGGAAAATTTACGATGGGAAAGCCGAAATCGTCGCGTTTGTTGTATAGATTTGTTGCCAATTTCCCGTCTGTGTCTATAGTAAGTAAAATGTCTAAGTATGAAGCGTGTGTACTTGATTCTGATGTATCTTTAATTTCTAGTTCGCTGGGATATATCGAATTGACATATGTATGAAAATTGTCATATTAATTGACAAAACGTCGTCGGTATATCTAAAATTATATATCTATCTGAAATTAAAGGACACCGCTAGCTTTTTCTTCTTTTGATTCAGCAGTTTCTGAAGGAAGTCTGCTTCGTATGAATAAAGGAACAGATCGGCCAATAAAGGGGCACAATTGGTTCCAATAGAAGTGCCGACAGTTTGTTGAAAGACAACGTCTCCGAACATTACACATATATTTTCTATTAGAAATTCCAGCATGTTTTTTATATCAACTTCAGTGTATTTATGTGTAGAATCAGAGTGGTGTTGGACAAAATAAGTATCATAATAACCAATCACTAGATATTTAAATTTTCGGGTACCACCTTTAGTGAAAAAACAGTTGTCTATGATAAACAGGGAATTTTTAAAGAAAAAATCAGAAATCATATTGATGAAATAAACTTTATGTTGCAGACGTTGCAAATATAAATGAACATTTTATAGATTCAATTATCGATGATATTAGTTCAATGTTTACCTCCAGTGCCAAATCTACATTTGGAATTAAATCTACATGTAGAAAACCAAATCATAAATGTTAGTTCAAAAAACCTTGGTTTACTGCTAGACAAAACTATAGAAAAGCTAAGCGTCTTCAATTTGGTAATTTGGTAAAATGTAATTTTCAAAGAAGATTGATATGTGAAAGATAAACATTATAAACAATTATAAAATCTGCTCTTAGTAAACACAAAAGAAAAACTCAAAATCAACTAAAAATTTAAGATCCAAAAATCCGAAAGAGCAGTGGAAAATCATAAACTGAATACTTTATTTGAATTTTTTAAAAATCTTAATTTGGAACCAAATGAACAAATTCCTGATCATGTATTTTTACCTGAGGAACTTGACATATTAGCAGATTTAGAAATTAATACATTTATAAAAGACCCATTTACCCCTGAAGAAATATTGAAAAGTATTAAATCACTTCAAAGAAATAAAGCGCCTGGTTGTGATTCTATTTTGAATGAGTACATAATATCAACATCTGATATAATGCTGCCACTGTATAACAAACTATTTAATTTACTACTTGAGACTGGGATTTTCCCAACACAGTGGTTATACGGTGAAATTATTCCATTTTATAAAAAAGTAATGAAAATTACAGAATTATAGACCAATTACTCTTCTGTCCTGTATGGGTATTCTGAACGAGAGATTAAACGAATATTCTGAGAGAGAAGGTCTTTTACTAAAAAACCAAGCAGGTTTCAGGAAAATTTATAGTACACTCGATCATATTTGTAGTCCATATTTACTTATTGAATTGTATAAAAACATGAAAAAGAAGTGATTTTGTGCTTTTATAGATTTCCAAAAAACCTTCGATTTAGTATGGCTAATTGGGTTATGGAACAAACTGTTATTTAGTAATATAGATGGTAAATGTTTTAAAATAATTAGAAACATGTAAAATGGAATAAACGCTCATTAAAACTTAAACTAAATAGAAGTTTCTCCGAGTCCTTCCCATGTAAACTTGGAGTCCGACAGTGCGAAAATTTGTCACCATTTCTCTTCTCTTCTTTTCTTGGTTTCAAAACAGGGACAAGGATTGCCTTGCGTAACACAAATGTTTGAAAATGAGTTACATGTATTTTTTTCAGGTATTTGTACTTTTATATGCTGATGACACTATCATATTATCCAAATCCGCGCAAGATTTGCAATTGCAATTGAATAATTCATATGAATATTGTACATTATAGAATTTAAATGTTCATGTTGAAAAAACTGAATGGTTTTTGAAAGAGGAAAATATCTTACACGTGAGTTTGTTTACCAAAACAAGAAGATAGAAGTGGTTGAAAATGTTTAATATCTTGGTGTATTTTTCTCCAAGACAGGGGCATTCAAATTTAACTGTAAACAACAATATGACAAAGGAATTAAAGCTTTGTACAGTGTATTAGCCAGATGTAAGAGAGACAATTTATCTATATTTTGTCATATGAACTTGTTTGACAAAATCATACAACCTATTTTACTGTATGGTTGCGAAATACGGGGTTTTACAAATACCGTATTATTCGCAAAAATACATTTGAAATTCTAAAAGCATATATTAAATGTAAATAACAAAACTCCAAATGCTATGGTGTATGGAGAACTTGGTAGATTTCCACTTATTTTAAATATTAAAGTCAGAATGATATCTTTCTGGTCAAACTTACATTTTTCTATTGACAGCAAAATATCAATTACATGTAGTTCGTAAACAATCTTTACCATGGTTAAATTTGATTAAAGGTATTTTAAACGAATATGGACTAACATACTTAATGAATAGTTCAAATAATTTTAACACATTATGGATAAAATCTAAGGTTGGTAAAATTTTACCTGATCAATATGTACAAAACTGTAGAAGCATTGTGTACAATTCTCAAAAGTGTACAAATTATAGAATATACAAAGCTGTGCTAAAAATAGAACAATATTTAAATAAATTACCAAATAAACAAGCACAATTATCATGTAAATTACGAATATGTAATTTAAAATTGCCTATTGAAATTGGTCGATGGACTAATGTCCAGAGAGAAAACTATGTACTCTCTGCAGTCTGAATATTAATTCCAGTACTTATTTGTTTGTACTGACAAAGAATAATGTACATTTTGTACTTCCAGAAATAAATACTTAACTTCTAATTATACTACTAGACCAAATGTACAGAAATTTAAATATTATAAGCATAATACCAAAGTTATAATGCTCAAGACGATCGTTTCTGTCAATTAGACTTCATCAGTTGGGCTCCAATTTAAAATGTATATGTATTTTCTAAAGAGAAAGTGGTATCATACAAGGTCAAATAATAAATCTAAAAGTATAGCCGACAAGAATTATTTCAATCTTTAAATGTGAATTTACTTAGAAAACTTTCAAAACTTATTGATTTGATAAAAGAGAGCGTTTGTCCTCCGGGTTAACAAACCGTTTTATGGTTGTCTAAATGTACGCATGCAATGTAGTTGTATTATTTCGTATCTACATGTTCTCTACAAATTATGTTATACGTTCATGAGAATAAACAACTATCACTTTTATTGCCATCAATATTGGGAAGAATACTAACAGTACTTTAACTCGTTATTATGACTAAGTGCCTTACACGTTTGGGTATCATTAGGGCCGTAAAACATACATTAAACAACACAGTATAATGTTTTAAAATATTTATTATGATTACCCATTGTTGCCAATTAATATTAATATTTTTATGAACGGAATAAAGGAGCTAGATATATGTATCATACATTATGTTATATAGTCCGAGTCACATTAGATCATGAAATACAAAATGAATTTGTAAAGCAACCGAGTCAAAATTAAAATATTTTTACTGATATAAGTAAAAAACAAAAAAGTATTTCTCATATCTTTTTCTACATACTTTATTCTTTGTTTGGTCGCTTCAACTTTTGAAAATACTCTTCCTACGGGAATCTTTGTGTTATCCATGCAATGTCAATAAATTGGGTCAAGCGAATAATTATCTTAAAATATATACTCGCGCCTCTCTCGACAAAATAGTTATATGAAGGGGATTAACTTTCAATATATTATTCTCGTAAAAAATCTGTGATTGTGTATTAACCTTTCTTTTCACAATACAATACTTGGAAAGTTCTAAAAACACGTCTATCGGATGATTTCATCCAGTGTTAGCCTGGGATCCTGGCCCAATCATATTTCGTCGATCAGTGAGCCAGGCTAAATTTTATTTAATCAGCCAAAACCAGTGGACACAGCTAATGTGGCTCAGACTATAGTACAAACTCGCTTATACCAGTATCAGTTCTTAAAAGGGGATTAGCTGTGTTTACCAAAAATATTTGTTCAATGTTTTCTACTTTTACTAATTGTACTTGCACAATAACAAACAAGAGCTGTACAGAGGCATAAAAATCTTATATCTCTATGTATATTTTTTGAAAATAATAACATGTCCAGTGTGATGTGGTATTCATATACAAACAGTAAGAATGATTTAATCAAAGTGCGTTCATCTTGTTGTTAGTGTATGTCAATCTAAGTTTTGAATCTGTATATCTGTTGTTGTTTTTTTTTTTTGGCTCGGATTTTTTTTGTTTTTTTGTTTTTGTTTTTGGTTTTGTTTTTGTTTTTTGTTTTTTTTTTATTTTTTTTATTTATTTATTTTTTTTTTTTTTTTTTAATGCACTTTGAAGTGGAAAACAGTTTTGGACAATAATAACAGTCATTAGAAACTTATCTATATTCGATAATCAATAATTCAAAACTCTACAAAGCATTACTTCATCTTTTTATTCATTCATTTCACAACTATTATGTCAATTTTAACTGAACAAAAGAATCATTAATTTTCGGAAACTATGTTGAAACATTAAACAAAGATAATAATATAATTATTATCTGGATCAAATTAATATCTAATGCCAAAATGCCAAAATTTAATACATGTATATGTCTTACATCTCTTTAAAAACGCCTATGATGCAGATGGAATAGTGAGACTGTAAAATATATTCAGTTGTTACGACCAATCGTGTAAAGATCGGATGATGCTATTGTGTTTTTATATACTTTATGTGTCTCTTTCATCTGACTGTATAATAACTAATGCCCAGTCTTTTAGATCCATTGCGTAACCAGGGCTTACATTTGTAAACATTGCCGAGTGTTAAAAATGATGGATGTTTTGAATGACCAGAGTTGGATATTTTGGGATTTTCTTTAAATACAACCACTTAATCGAAATTCGGAATTCTAATGCGTGTAGCTGGGTAACATATAATTTATTAGTTTTCATATACAACAGATTACTGTAATAGATCATTTTCGAGTTCTTACGTAGTCCCCGTTTTTGGATCCGGATTTTTCATGCGCCGATTCAGATTTGTTATGCTTAGGGATTTCCGGTATGTGTCTTTCCGTCGGCTTAAAAATCATGTTTTGATTTGTAACATTTACACATGTTGCTGAAACTAAACAGTTTTCACAGTGAATATATTTAATATGTCTATATACTCTCTGATCAGCTTTCGGTTCCTCTAAGTGGACGGTGTCTCACGGGACATGAACCCACGCCGACTACAGGCGAGATACTTCATGGTTTAAAGTGCGATGCTCTGACCACTCGGCACTGATACCCTGGTTTTTATTTAAGATAGGTGATATGCTGCAGGGATATCGATTCTACATACTCTCTGATCAGCGTTCAGTGCCTCTACGTACCCGGTGTCTTGCAGTACTGCTAAATAGTAAACAAGAGTTTGAAAAAACGTGATGACTAGTCCCACAGTTTACCACAAGTCAACGACGGGATGTTACGAGTTCATGGTTCAATACACACCACGCAAACAAACAGAGCAAGTAATGATATACCCTATACAAATATGATAACATATACCTTCCTAATCACCGGTAATTACCTTCCCTGTACAGTAAACAATCAATTAATAGCATATTTTAGCTTAGGTAGTTGTCAGTCATATAACAGTTTAACAAAAGCATTAATGTTAGAACTGTATGTTTGATATGCTATTATACTACATCGAGGTACAAACCTGTTTCCGTAATAGCTTCCATGTTTGGATTGATTACAAAAAACGAATTTAGTTTTTCACATGCGGAATTGTATTCCTATATAGAAACTTGAAACCAAACTGGTTTGTTTTGTCTACATTCAAAATTATTTAGTTATTTACGGTGGCCATTCTTTTCTTGTTCATATATACCGGGGAAAAGCCAATAGCTTTCCACACTCTATCAACTTAATAGGAAACAAATAATGTATGTTTTACACCCAACTATTTAAATAACTCACCAAGAATTAATGCATTAGAAATGCAATGCCATCATTACCACAACAATAATTGTAATTGTTCATAGATCTATTTGTTATCTTTATTGGTTATATAATTCTTCTGATCTGCGATCAAAGATAAAACATTGTGTCTGATGATAACGTATCCAAAAATACGTAAATGTTTTCCTTGTCATTGTTTGAAGCGCTTTTCAGGATTGCTGTAGAAATGGAGAGTTTCGTCCTTGATTATTTTTAGCGGACAGAATATCCCAGTTGATGGAGCGCCAGATCTTCAACCTGATGGTTCCTGGTTCGATCCCCGGTCGTGCCAGATGTGAAATTTCATCTCCTGTCCGTACAGCTCTATGCCTAGATGGAGGGTAAATGGTCAAGGATGTGCAGTTTGATTACCTTCGTCAGATTGTACAAGTGAAGTGGAACTTAAAAGCCGTTTGAAATACAGACAACTCAAGCAAGGACATAAACACACACTAAAGATCTCTCTCCCTACCTCAGGGGGACGAATGTCAAGGCCTTTAAGTAGACACACCGCTCTTTAAATCAGACCAAAGGAAGCACGTTCATTAGTTTTGCCCTTTTACGATAGAAACACACCCAAGCGACCTTTATCCTCATAATCGCACGGAGGTCATGTTTGCCTGTTATTAATTATTCAATTATTTATCTTGAAATTTTCGCTTTCATTCTAAATTCATGCTCTCATCCAAGGGCGAAAAATAAACGGGAGCGTTTGAATGTTGAAGAGATTGTACTAGTAAGAGAATCATTATCATTAACGTGAATAACATGTGATAATGCAACATATTTTATTCTAGCTGTTTTGCTTAAAGGGACCTTCGCAAGTAAATTGCCTTTTTTTTTTCATCCCAAACCCTTCAGACAAGAAAGTAAGAGATGGAATATAGTGCGATTAAGTAGTCACTTGACAAGGGCATAGGACAAGAGGGGCACGTGTCCCCCCACTTTTGAAATGGGGAGGGGTCACAAGTATGTTTGTGCCCCACATTTTTTGACGTGATTTCTTTTATCACACAGCCACAATTCTTTAATTACTCTATTTTTTCAAGGCAGTATTTAAAATTCTTGAATAATTGATTTTCCGGAATCCGTACTTATTATTACCAAAATTTTCGCGCCTCGATACGCTCTTCCTTCTCCATGCCGATCATTTCGGTAAAGAAATTCCCGTTATCTTTTCCTTAGCTTGTATGAATATGAAAATGTATTTGTAAACTTGGCAAATTTTGCATTGTATCAAAATGCAAGTTATATTTCACCAATTATTCACACATTACACGTATGTAGGCGTAGGTACCGGGGCGATCAGAGGGTGCCTCCTCCCCACTCTTTCTCACATACCATTTTCTTTTCATACATTGTCAACACGTCTGGAATCCAGTAAAAGGCTTCCTAGAATTTTTAAGAATCGAAAATTTTCTGTACTCCCTCATCATGCTCATGTATTTATGGTTGCTGATACTCAATTTATTTTTGATAAATTAATGTCAGTTTAATGCAATATTTGGCCGGAATAAAAATGAGTCGCAATGTGATAATTAATTCTCTGGGCGTTAATGACTGAACATTTCTGGGAAGCATAACCTCGACCACGGGTCTGGAAGCTAGAGGATACCTCATCGTGCTTCCGAATTAATTCATCAACGATACTTTTAAGAGGTCATAATTCAATGTATGGAGGATACTAGGTCAAAATTCTGTCCCGATTTTAGTAACTTTTTTGCTAATCCAACCATCTCTTGAGAAGGATAATCAAACTGGTTTATTAGCGGATTCTTATATGTATTTTCGCGTTTGGATGCAGAAAAAAGGGATTCCAAATTAATAAAAAATATATCTGAAAGATGCTTAAAACCCTACCCCTAATGGATATTGCGTCACAATTGATTAAACACTTAGAAATATGTGCAGTGATGAGGCTGAGAGTGCAGCCTTAGGTTGATAAAGTAGGTGTAAACCATGTTATTATTCCATCTCGCTCCGCTCGGCGACTCTATTTAAAATTTACACCAATCCAACTTGAAATCATCACTCTACTGTTGATGAGGTATGCATTGCATAAACAGTTTTAATTTATGTCTAAATTTTAAATTTTTAGAGTATAAACAAGTTTAATTAATGTCACCAGCCTCAAACCTAACCCCTTATAATACCAACTTTTGATTTGCTTTCTACACCACTTCATAAAGAACACACCATTTTCACGTGAATGACGTCTTGTCACCCCCCAAATAAAAATATATAATGTTACGCTTTGAAAATTCCTGGATCCGCCCCTGTAATCATTTCTGAATATTTTGAACGGTTGTGCCTCCCCCCCCCCCCCCATCATTTTTCTGGACCCAGCTACGCCACTGCTTGACTACAAAGGCCCGTGTTTGTATAGGTATAATATTATTATTTAATCAGTTAGTATATTTGAATGTATTGAAAAGATATCTTACAATAAGTTACAAATTTGCAATAATTGAAGGGACCTCCGTAATGACGTAGTTAAATTGTCCTGTCTTTTAAACACGAAGTATCTCGCCATTTTGCAGTGCGTGTGCGAGTACCACAAAATTCTTTGCTGATACGTATTATCTTGGGAACATTGACCTCCGTGTACCATTGAAAACTGAAATATTGATCAGTTTGCCGTGGAACATTACTAAAAAAGAAGCAACAAGAGGGATCGCAAGATAAACAAATATGATGTTAATATGTCAATTTTTCAGGCGTATCAGGTAGTTCAAAGGATACTCGAAGGACACAACCCCGGGTTACAAGTTTGGACGTCCGATGAAGTAGGTTCACCATATTATAAAGTCATCGTGATTAGTGCGGACCAGAGCAGATGTAAGGTACATGAGATAAAAAGAATAATAGAAAGAGCTATTCCTTTAAAAGATGTTAAAAACAATTTCAGATCATTTCATTTGTTTTTTTCTATCATGAAATGATGAAATACCCATAGTTCATTGCTTTTCTAAAATACGTCCCCAGTTAAGAAACATGATTTAGTGGTAGAACGTTTTACTCGCAAGCGGAGGGTCACTGATTCGGTTTCCGGTACCGGACATTCCAATTATTTTTTTTAAATGATAGCGTCTGTTCCTTTGAGAGTGTTTTGGGTGATAATGAAAAACGAGGTCTCGTGTCACGGAAGGCGTGACACGTAAAGGAACCCTCACTGCATTGGCGTCAGTCCATAGTGCAGGTCAAAATCTTATTTGTAGCACTTTACCTTAATCTGGTGACATCTCAATATAAGTGTTAAATTCTTGGCGGGATGTAATACAATAATAAAACAAACAAAACAGTTTTGGAAAAAAATACGACGTATGTATATCAATTGTCGAATCATAGACTCAAACATTTTAAAACATGTTGTGGCGTTGTCAAGTAATTACAAAATACAAACGTACACAAAATTGAATTTCAGACTCCACATGCGGTAACCAGTGAATGGAAATGTGTATTATGTCTTCCTAATGGATATTGGAGATATAATATATTGTCACGGTTGTATGTTTGTCCGTCCGTGTCGCCGCTTCCACTTTCCAGACTTTGCTTGGAATGCATTCTATCTTTGATATGCAATTAGACATGACCTGAACGCGTGTCTTTACTTTTTACCCAGTATCATATATTCAAGGTCACAGTCCCAGTGCAACCATTGATATATATATATATATATATATATATATATATATATATATATATATATATATATATATATATATATATATATATATTTCCAAACCTTTGCATCAAATGCTTTCCAAATTTAATGATTATTGTGTTCTTGGCCATAACTGGAAGGTTTGTCATGACCTTGGTCCTGGGTCAAAAGAACAAGGCCACAAAGTGCACCCATAGACAGAAAGAAATATGAGCTAAAATGGTAAATAAAGATGGGACGTCTTTTGATACAATAACATCTAGTTTTATTTTGATATGCTATATCATACTTGTTTTGATGTTACTAAAGTATATGTATTACAAGCAAACACACAATGTTCTTTAATATCAATTTATTACCATGTAGATTTGATTGGCAACGGTCCTACAACAAGAAGGCTTTACGTCAATATACATGTACACATGTGATATTTAAAATATTAATGTATAAAAAGTATAATATGAAACAATGAAAATTATATTCTATCAATTAAAGAACCATTATGAAATAGAATGTTACGTCACATTTATATTTGATTAGTTACATATCTTTACATATCTTTTTCCAGAATCCATTTTACCGACAAATGGTACATTTGTTTAGCAATGATGCAACAGAAATTGTGAACATACTGACCTGCCCTGGTGTTGTAGATTTCGGTGACAATGTGTTCTTTTTTGGTAAAACTTTCATTTTCCATTTTGATTTTATTTGGAGATTTTGTTAAGGATGATTATGATTACTTCGATAAATATGGCACGCCAAAATCACATATCATTAAATGAATTAAACATAGTTTTTCACGGTTGAATATATTTTTCTCCAATTAAACCTAGTTTATCTCAGTCAACCATAGTTTTTCAAAAGACAAAGGTTTAACCCCGCAAAAATTACACTGATTGATGTAATTCTGTCGCAGTTAAACCTATTTGTTCTTGATTAATCTTTTTAATTTTTTTCGAGACTAATATTTCAATTAGTAGTTTTCCTGCAGTTAACCCTAGATGTTACTAAATTGAATCTACATTTTCTCAAGTTATCCCGCAAATAATCCCTGATGTTGCAAAGTAAAATTGAAGAAGTACCAATCAATAATCAAAAACTCAAGTCCATTATAACACGACGAATTAGATGTGCAAATGGTCTCAACATGAAGAACAATTACGAACCCCAAACGGGATAAGACCAGGTGTCCGAAAGGAGTCAGCGTCTTCTGCTGGCATGCCACACCCGTCGCAAATGTTCCATTGAAACCTTTCTAGTTCGATGAACGTGTCAAATTTGGTAAAAGGTCAAGTTGGTGGTGAGGTCAAGTTCGGTGAAAAGCATGAGTGGTGGAACGGAGTCACTGTCTGTGGCCGTGATCCAGAATACTATTTAATATCTTTGAGAGGGGGACTTCATAATTAGCAAAATAAAACCTACATTTTTTCAAGTTTACCTGCAGTTTACCCTATGCTAGATGTTACAAATATAAAACTACAGTTTATCAAAATAATATGGATTTAATATATCAAAATCACAGATACCACAGTGTAAATCTTCAGGATGTTTAATAGTCAATATACTTGTTTTGTTTGCGATTACTCTGTTTCACTAAGTGAAATGATGAGTTGCCTTTTCTTTTGCGGTTGTTGGGACGTCTGTGACAATTGTGACGAAGATTCACTCCTCACGTGTTTCATTGGCCTTGGCTGTGGTCTCACGGCGAGTGTGACCGGTCGACGGGGGATGCTTACTCCTCCATGGTACCTGATCCCACCTCTTGGTTTCCAGAGGTCCGTGTTTGCCCATTTTGGCCGGATTTATATCCTGGACATTCTGTTGATTTATACTTTGGTATCTGAGATTGTTTATACAAATCTGGTGGACATTGGAAAAAGACGGACCTATGGAAATTCAGAGATGGGATCAGGTGCCAAGGAGGAGTTAGCATCCCTTAATGTGATTTTGGCGTGACATAGATAAATATAGCGATAATACTGTGATATTGGCACACTGATTTCCTTTCTATTTATGTTTATATACATATACATCTCTACCACGCTTTCCACCACCCAAAAAGCCGTAGTGGGATCATTAAAATTTTGGAAAACCGTCTAAATCTGTAAACGTTAACGACAGTGGTACGCTTCTAGTAAACACAATAATCTCGCTACGTTAATTTCTAAAACAAAAAATTGAAAAAAAAAAATTTTTTCTTAAATTCTTTAAACAACATCTTCAAAGATTGCATATTTCTTAGGCATTTCAGAAGAAGAGATGACATATATATCACGACTTGATGTGTTACAGAAATACGAAGTTACCTGCACGGATGCTGGATATCGATTCTGGTGTCATGATACAGATTCCATACCATCCTTGTAAGTATTCAAACTGTGTCCAGAAACATTAAGTCGCATGATCCATTTATATGATGGAATATAATGTGGAACCTAGCCTAAAGACCACCTCTATAAGGAGTCGACCTCACATTCAAGACGGCAAATATTCAGTCCCTTAAAATTTTCCTGATAGAATATTCGATATGAACAGACCACCACTAAATTAGCTACATCGCTTATCGGGTCACTTTTAATTAATGCAACAAGTCGACTACTATAGTAAGTTTCCCATATATCATCATTTGTAGCCAGAATGGCCTAGTAGAACAATATCTATTACGTTTTTATTCCTGATTCTTGAGACAAAACAACAAACTAGTTTTATCCATGATAATGAATAATTGTTCCAGAGAATAAGTTCATGTCACGTTTCTTTTAATCATATTTGAAAAACCGACATAAACTATAACATGACATTACATTAGATTACATGAAATACGTTTGTTTTTTGTCACCTCTGTTTAAAAGTTCATACGATGCCTTTTGGAAGTTACTGCGTAGATAGAATAAGCTATACTAGTCGGGGACCAGTAGCCGGCTATGGTATGATTTCGTCCTTATTGTGTACCACGATAATATATTTATTTTCTGTTCGAGAAAAAAAAACACCCATCATCTAATGACTGATACAAAAAATCTCAGAAAACCGTGTCCTATATAGCCGAAATAATGCAATAGACCCTTTAGCAGTAACTGCGGTCCCGTGACTATGCCAGTCTTCCGGTTGGCAAAATGATACAGATTCCCGGAAAATGACGTCAAGAAACAATCAGTTACTATAACGACGTCTATGTTTTTGCGGGTATCTCTATCATTTTGCCAACCGGAAGACTGACAAAGTCACAGGACCGCAGTTACTGCTAAAGGGTCTATAGACGGCTATATTAGTCCTAGTCGGCTACTGGTCCTCTACCAGTATAGTTTATTTTCTATGAATTGCAACCTAACGGAAATAGATGAATTGTAGAAATATTTTGAGTATGATACAAAAGTTATAGATTTGTTAAGCCAACACCAATGCTCAAGACGATCGTTTCTAATTCGAAATAGGTGTAGATTTCAGAAAGTGAATGGGTATCGTACAAGATCGAATAATAAACCAATATGGTTAGCTTTTGGTTAGTTTAGTATCGAAGCCACGGTACTAGATTCATACTAGTCTAGTTTACCTTAGTATAGAACACCCGGGCGCTAATGGTACCAGGTACATTAATCTGTCAAACACATAGAGGTTTTCTCAAATGTAGGCAAAATCGGTAAAATGACCTTGTTTGCAATCACTATGTTCACTGAATGAAATGTTGAGTTATGACGCCTGATCCCCATCTCTAGATTTTCAGAGGTCCGTGTTTGTCAAATATTAATCTATTTGTTTATTGTTTCTTGGAATTCGGGAAAATTTATACTTTGGTATCTTTGATTCATGTAATATAACTTAGATGAGTTTATTTTCAGTCAACATTCAGTCATTGTACACGTTACACATAGCATCTATATTGTATATAGACAAACTAAACATCCTTGATTCCACTATATTCGAGTTCGACTGTTTTTGTATTGTAACTGATAATTTTTCTTCCAGATCAATTCCAGATGGGTATACAGTATCAAGAATAACTACAGATATTCTACAAAAGGTAGAAAATGTGTCCTGGGGAAAAGGTATGGAAGGCTTTGGGGATGCATTGCGAGACATAATGGACTGGGAATTCGCAAATGTTTGTGTTTATAACGAAGATGGGGAACCAGTCGGATGGGCTCAGAAGTCATTCTGGGGAGAACAGGGAACGTTATTCGTAAAGGAACCACATAGAAGGAAAGGCATTGGGAAATATATTGTAGCACAGCTTGCAAACGAAATAGTTAGTATGGAAGGAATGGTGTATGCCCTCGTGGAGGAAGGCAATGTCGCCTCTGGAAAACTTCATGAAGCTGCTGGTTTTATTAAAGATGGAAGTTTAAAAGCCGTGTCTAGGCGATACTCTTTAGTATGAAATACATGTACCCATTAATATATGATGTAGGTCTATCCGTTACGGTTCATTAGTTTTATACATATTACTTTGTGTAATAAATAATAGCTATTTTTCAGGTCAATTTTGATAATGTATTGAAACAATAAAAAGAAACATTTCATTCCATTCGATTCATTTGGCAGGGAAGAAAGAATATTGGTATACAAGCGATTTTATGCATAGGTGAAACTTTACCCGGTACATATAACATCTTCAACATTCAACGACAATACCAATGTGCACTATGAATCGGTTATTCGTAGTGAATTCAATTTCAGAATCATGTCTAAGTGTAATTTTGCTAGAGTTCTCGCTACGAAAATAAAAAATTCTCGCTTATTTTCCTAACCCGATACTGAAAGGCACAACGCAATATTCTTTGCCTTAGTCAAAAATAATGAAAAGTTTTATAATACTGTTGATATGTTTTGTGAGTTCACTACAGAAAACGGGTGTACGAGGACAAATTTTGTAATGAAATTTGATTATATTATGAGCATTTGAAATCGCGAATGAATTTAAAACTAGTGTTTCGCGAAAATTAAGTCCCAGGAAAACTTTTGATTAACAGTATGTACCAAGACAAATAAAAATGTCATATGATATGGTATGGTAGGAGTTATTTGGTATGCATATGAATACATATAAATACAGCATATGTTGACGACATATATTTCTCATTGATCGATTTCATCTCGGATGTTACATCGGTCAATGTAAATTGTTAAAGATCACATGACAGAATTAGTACACTGCCTAAGGCACATAGCAATTTATATTAGCAATGTTCAGACGGCCACTAAGGTTCTTTATGATGACTATCTCCATGTCGAAATTGAAGTTTACTTTGATTTCCATTAAAGTAAATACTGTAGTAACATTAATTTTATTAATATATGTATCTAAGTATCACAGAGTGTTAGACGTGAGATAATATAGTCAAATCAGACGAAATACGGAGGCCCATGAATGACAATAATATATTTTAGTTCTTTGAATTTTTAAACAGTGATTTTCATATGGTGGCGGCCAGATTTTATTGGTGAAGAATGCGGTTACAATCCACCAGGCAGAGACCACCAGCCTTCCGCAAGTCAGTCATAAGTGATTTAATGATTTAACGTGCGGCGTGACTAGTCAAAGCCCTTGCCACATGAGCCTTCCGCAGTATTTCAGTCCACACAAAACACACACACACACACACCGATATATGTGTATATATATATATATATATATATATATATATAGAGAGAGAGAGAGAGAGAGAGAGAGAGAGAGAGAGAGAGAGAGAGAGAGAGAGAGAGAGAGAGAGAGAGAGAGAGAGAGAGAGAGAGAGAGTTTCCGTGTCACAGTAGATGTGGGCACGTTAAAGAACCCTCATTGCTCAGTGGCCGTATGTGCCGAGTATTGTCCCGAATTTGAAGCCCCTCAACGGCATTTGGTGACGTCTCCATATGAGTGAAAGATTAACAACAGTACAATACAACGCAATACTAGCAGAGGACCAATTCAAATTGAGTACCTATTCTCGCAAATGCCATGATTTAACGGTAAATTAACAATATTAAAGCACGTTTTGTTATTTTAATGAGAAAGACGTTTATTCAAAAATCTTTTGCAAAATAATGGTGAAATACATGCCATAAATCAAAAATAAAAACCTAGTTTTCCCAACGCATCCCCAGACTTGTGGATATGTGTTCAATCGATCATGTCGGACATTTCTAAGTAGTGAGTGTGATTTGCTCATGTAGATGACATTGTCGGGCAATTTGCTTTGTCATGGATTAGCAAAAAAGTTACAACGTCAAAGAACACAGATTTATAACAAACTTTAAAGCCCCCCTAGCAAAGCAGAGTATACAAAGAAGGTCTAGACATGACGACACAGCTGGGGAAGTCTAAATGCGAGAATAGTGCAGTATTGAAAGTCGGAAAAAGTCCATATTTTGAGTATTTAAGTTAGAAGGGCCGGAATGTGAATGAGTTAAAGTTGAAATGGAAATGTAAATGTAGCATATTGTGACTAGACACTGAGCTTATCATCAAACTTTTACAAAGGAAATACGTGGAACTAAGATGCATGTATAACACAATCAATTGCTTTCTCCATCGGCTTCAGACAAAAAACTCGAAATGTAGTCATGTATCACGTGTACGTTTTCAACACCATTCCATTTATAAATGAAAAAAAAATCGAATTCACAGCTTTTAATGACACAGAAACAAGTTATTCATAAATGTCTCCAAAAAGGGCGAGTAATAGTTGATGCAACGATCGGCCCCTTTTCTCTGTGCACGTGTACATTCCTCTGGTATAAATCTGTTAGACATCAAACAATACAAGATTCAAGATTTTATTGACTTAAATATAGCTTCATATTTTCAACAGCGAATTTAGAATCTACCCTTTCATAAAAGTCAGAACTTATTTGTATTTCAGCAGATTGAATTATTTTATAACCCACTGCGTTTTATCAGACAAAGTTAGGCAAGGTGAAATTAAGAATACGGGTCTATGTGGGCTTCCATACGAGTGTGTATTTTTATATCTAGACAGCTCACTTAAAAAGAGGTCGAACACCGGAATGTCTCGCAGTTGATGTAACACGGTGTTAATGACACAGATACCAATAGAGGATTAGCAATGGCTTACCTTTTAAAAAATAAAGATATAGAAAAGGCTGCGCTGTACCTTGGGAAGTATCTTCCAGAATCAGCTATTGTAAGTACATGACAAATTTGATATATTGCTAGATTCATTTACCGGGGTATTTGTATTAAGTTTCATTTTTCTTTTGTTAAATTCTACAGATTTTGTTATATCAGTTATTGATATTTTTCATTAAATATGATTACGGCCTGTCTGATGGATTGTTCGGAACATCGTAGCTGTTAATTGTCAAAATGAACTCTACGATGGCATAAAGCTGCCATCGACATGTTGAGATAATCTGATTAGTTATGTTGACATGGTGTGATAATTAATTGCGTTATATTGACAAAACGACTTAATTTTGACGACATATTCACATAAATTATGTCGACATAACCTCATATTTTTCTCAACATGTCAACATATTGATACATCAACTAATCAGATTATCTCAGCATGTCGATGACAGCTTTATGCCATCGTAGAATCTCATATAAATTCTGTATTCTAGATACTTGTATTTTCAATACTTCATGTTTGTAGTTGTACAAATCATTTACAATACAAATTATTATCGAAATTATGATAATGGGTACTTCACTGGTAGCTAAATTTAAATGAATAATATATCGATAAATACCTATCATATTATAAACATAATACCAAAGTTACAATGATCAAGACGATCGTTTCTGTCAAGTAGACTTCATCAGTTGAGCTCTAATTTTAAATAGATTTTCTAAAGGGAAAGTAATATAATAACAAGGCCAAATAGTAAATCTAAATTCATAGCTAAAACCGTATAAGAGTAACATCTGTAAAAAGATGACTATCTTAGCTTTTGCATAATTTAGAATTTAAATAGTGTTATCAGTGCCAAATATTACTTTAGTATAAGATTATCAGCTGGTACCAAAATATCAGTTACTAGGCTTAAGTATACCCTCGGGGACTCAAACGGTCCACCAGCAGTGGCAACGACCTAGTGGTTATCATTGACATCATCAATTTGGGGCCATCAAAATAAGTACAGGTTTTTGTAAAACCTTTGAGTGTGGTATTATTTGTATGATAGGGAAGATTTGGGCTTCTGGTCAGGGTTTTCTCCTTACCTTTTGTCAAATTTAGTTAGTTTGTTGTATGATTACAGAAACATGGATGTATTTATGACGTCACTGTAAAATTAAATCACGTATCCTATACAAACATTCATCGTGGTTGAATTTCATTTGTTTAGAAGTATAAATAATCTAAATGTATTAACATTGCATGATTCATGTTGAAACCGAGCACATATCAACGTTTTACGGAATTGGTTCGCTACGTTGAAGAAAATTCATTGGGAGTCCCTCTGGTCTCGCAAGGGCAACGCCATTCAAACAAAATGACTTCAAATATTCCAAACATTTAGAACATCTACAACACGAGGAATAGTAAAATTCCCAACAGTTTCTTCAAAATGTATATTTGAATATGTTTTTGTATGAAGTGTCTGGCGAAAAAGACTTAATATACATTTTTGTATGCCAAATTGTGTATAGCTTCTGATATTTTTCTGTTTGGTGAATCATCTATAATTGCAATTATGCAAATTGCATTAAGGCAATACCCTGAAAGAGAGCGCCATATACCAACTTCCGATGTCACCTTTAACACAGAACCACGTCAATTTTATGATGACGTCGAGTATTCAGAAAATTCGCTGTACCGGAAATTAAAAAAATCTGGAAAAATCCCCAAAACGTTTAATTTGAATGCATTTTGCGATAGGTGGAAGGTCGACATGAGATGACCCGGTCTTTTGCATGTTTACGCTGTATACAGATTATGTTACTTTTTACCTTGTAAACCTAAGTGCCACAATACTCTACCCGCGCTCTTAACTAATTTCAATATTATATAATTTTTAAATCATCATATCGTCTCAAACAACAACTGCAAAATCATTCAACTACTAGCCTCTGTCTAGTCGTACAACGTTCGATTCGCAAGCGGAAGATCCCGTGTTCGATTCCCGAAGCGGATAATACCAATTTATAAAAGGTGCTGGCTGTTCCTTGGCCAACCGTTCGGCATACTAATTGAACGTCGCGGTTCTTTTAAATCTGAGGTCCCATGTGGCGGAAAGCATAGCACCTAATAAACCCTCACTGCAATGACATCAGTGTATAGCACAGGCTGAAATTTGAAGCACTTCACCTAACGGCGATGGCATTTCCATATAACTGAAAAATTATTACCAGGATATAAAAACAAAAAGCTAAACAAACATAAGCAGAATAATTTCTATGATTCATACATTTAAAAGCAGCAGAAGGTTTAGTCATTAATTACAATGTGAAACTATTAAACAGGTGCATCAGGTTGTACAGAGAATACGTGATGGAAATAACCCTGGATACAATGTCTGGTCGTCGACAACTGCAGATAATTCACCATCCTTCAATGTCATAGTGGTCAGTGCGGATCGAGAGAAATGTGAGGTAATTATATAGGATCGGGTACATGTATACTGCTGATAAAACAATTGTAGAATGATGTATTGTAAGATAGCTTAATGATATACTTTCAAAGAGTCAAAAGAGCTTCCTTTTCACCTATAAAAACACGCATTCAAATATGACGCACGGATGTTGAAAGGGCAATGACGCCCATAACGTTTTGAAATGTCAGCTATAAATTTCATAAATTAATGCAAGAAAACTGTAATTGTAAGAATAAGTTACTGTATAGTTGTCTAATTTCATGGGGAGATAATTTCGCGTTTTTCTTAAAAGAACTTATTCATGGGTATCAAATTTCACACAAGATAAGTTACGAAATGTCTTTCTGAAACTTCAAAAATGTAAGGTATTATATTCACGGAAATTTAATTTCGCGGAATGTCTATAACCGTGAATATAGCCAAATTAAATCCCCGCTAATAAAATCAACTATATAGTTCTTATTTATTCAATTTCATATACAGAGGCAAACTGGATACTGATATGTTGTTATTACATCAATCAATATATACTTGCTCAAAAAGTAAACCTTCGACCACAAAAGGTAAGTTGGAGATAAAAAGTAATATTTCTACTAATATTATGATATCTCGGACCGCAAATAAGCTTTGATATAAGCAAAAGTTTGGATAAAAACTTCTGATGTAAAAGTAGTATATATATATCTCTTTTTCAGAACTCGTTCTACAGAAATAAAGTATATATGTTTTGTACAGATCCCAAGGAGATAGCAAGCACCTTGTTAAGCCCTGGAGTTCTCAATTTTTGTAATGAACGCATAACTTTTTACGGTATGGTGAAAATATTTACATGTCAAAGATAGAGAAAAAGATAGAGATCATTACGTGATATTTATTTATAAAAAAAAAACCAAAACGTTTTGTTATTTATGACACGCCATAATCACATTAGTTTTTCTGTTATACCTTGTTTTTCTCCAGTTAAACTTAGTTTATTTTTTCAGAAACCCACAATAACTGGAGAAAAACTAGGTTTCACTCGGAAATACTAAATTTAATTGTGCCAAATTCACACAAAAGAGTTAAATCTGGTATTTCTCTGGAAATTATCTAGATTTACTGAGAAAAACTTGGTTTAAATGCACTATAATCACAACAATGAGTATTTATGTGATTTTGGTGCAGTTCAACTTAATTTTTCTCAAGATGAACAATGCTTTTTTTCATTTAAATTAGTTTTTCTGAAGTTAAAGTAGTTTACGAGAAAAACTAGTATTAACTGGAGAAAAACAAGGTTTATCTTTTATTCCACATTAAGTGAAGAAAGACTAGTTTTTAACTAGGTTTAACTGAAATGAACTAGGTTTAACTCACCAATGTGATTTTGGCTTGCCATAGTTATCGCATGAACATAAATAAACATTTAGTAAGTTATAACGTCAACGTCATTCAATTTAGTGCCGAGTATAGAAAGTTATCAAATAACACGTATGTGTAAGATATTTAATCCTATGTTAGAAATGCGACTTCATATTC
The DNA here is from genome assembly GCA_030159075.1 of Atrina japonica. Lineage (NCBI taxonomy): Eukaryota > Metazoa > Mollusca > Bivalvia > Pterioida > Pinnidae > Atrina > Atrina japonica. The sequence continues at coordinate 746,086 of BROG01000323.1, read as the reverse complement.
CATAAATCTAAATTCTGTGTCATCTTATGGATTACGCTCACGGCGACCCCATGAAGAAAGATCAGATGTATAATAAACTAAAGAATTTTAAGCCAATTATTTATTTAGAGGAACATGAATATGAAGACCACTTGCTGTAAACCGACGTAATCACAGTTGTCAGGTTTACAAAAACAATCTTACATGCAAGGTGATTTAATATATGAAACGATCTTTAGACGAGATTTGTACCCGGGATAAGAATAGAAAATCATCTCTTTCACACGAGTCTCGAACTTGAGAGGTTTTTATGCAACATTTGCGACGACTGTGGTATGTTAGCAGGGCACGCTGACTACTTCCGGACACCTGGTCCCATCCCGTTTGGGATTCGCTATTGTTCTTTGTATTGAGACCATTTGTATAATTATCTACTTTGTAGTATTCTAATAGACTTGGAGTTTCGATTATCCATTGGTACTTCATTATTCTGCGCCATATTAATGAAATTTTATTGCATTGGCATAAACTTATAGCATAGGTAATTTGTTATTAAATGGCAAAGTCTTGATAAGAGTGAAATATTCGTTTTGCCAAAACAATATTCAAATAAAGTAGGTACCGTATAAATCCTAATCATTTATCAATTAAGTGTTGTCTGATGACCAATATCATTCATCTAAACGTTACTATGGTAATGCTTAGTATTTTTTTACAGCAATTTCAGATGAATATCTGGATTATCTACCATCAATCGAAGAAAGATATGAAAAAATCGCTGCGTTTAATGCAGAGCAGTTTTGTTGTTTCAGTGAAATCGACACATCTCAATAGTAAGCATGTCTTGTTTTAAGAGCCAGTCTGCCAGAAAACTATGCGAAATAGAAAACAAATTACCTCGGGTATTAACATATTTTGACAGTTAAGATACAGTATTACAACATTATTTTACCAATACAGACTGACATGATCTTAAGCAATATTTGTTGGCTAAACCTGCTGAAATTGAAATAAATGATTGTGCACAGATATCGCTCTAAACAGAGACTACAGTTGAATATATTTTTTAATATTTTACACAGAAAGTGGTCGTCAAAAAGGTATCCTATATGCAAAATCTGGGGTCAATACGATGACATAGCATTTGGAGATTATTGCATGGTTTTCTGACAGACTGGCTTTTAGAAAAGTATTGTATGTTTACCCGTCGTTTGTGAACAATTTGCCGACCGTAATCCTTTCAGTATATAAATATAATACATTTAGCAATGCTATATTTACCTACTAATTTATAATTATTTGTAATTAACCTTGAGTATAATTATCTTCATAATGTTAACTTTTGGTTTTCAGATTATTTGCGAGCATTAGATGGTCATTATGAACACACATGTAATTTTCAACTTCCCATATATTTGTAGAATTTACTTTCTTTATATGACCTATCTATGTTGCTTTTGCCTTCGAACAGTCTGATTTTAAATGAATACGTTTCTTATTTTAGTCAACTTCCGGATTGTTTCAAGACTTCTTCTATCACTATGGAAGATTTAGACACGGTTAAAGAGGTATTTTGGGGTACAAATCTGGAAGGAGGTATTGAAGTACTACAAGACTTGGTCGATTGGAATTCCCCAAGTATTTGTGTTCACAATGAGGATAATAAGCCAATAGCGTGGACCATGAAAAATTTCTATGGTGATCAAGGTTCCCTGTATGTATCCGAATCTTATAGACAAAAGGGAATTGGTAAATACCTCGTAGCAAATTTAGCTAATATGTTAATTAAAAAAGAAGGTTACGCGTTCGCTTCTATTCACAAAGGCAATATAGCCTCAGTCAAACTTCATGAAGCTGTTGGCTTTACAAGGAATACAAACTTAACATTTACATGGGCAGTGTATTCATTGAAACAAGAAATGAGAGAGATTTAACAAGCAAACATTCTCTTCTAGTCTGTATTTGAATGTTTTGTGTTGAAATCAGTTTTGTTAATTTAAGTACAATGTAAAGGAACGTTGCAATATGAAGTCCGCAAAACAATGTAATGTGCTAAGGAAAAGCTATTTCGATGGATCAGCGATTGTGAAAAAGAGATGGCGTTTTCTGTATGAAAGATCCAATTTCACTGAATCAGCGATATAAATGAAAATATGTAAATACAAAGATCTAGAGTCTGTTGCGATGCATAATGAGAGAGAGAGAGAGAGAGAGAGAGAGAGAGAGAGAGAGAGAGAGAGAGAGAGAGAGAGATTTAGTAGTTACACTTTACAATGTTGTGCGTATGTCATTAACGAATAATATATCACATACATGTTTGTTTCTGCTTAAAATAATTGTTTTCACGAGTTTACAATAAAAAGAACTTTAAAAAATAAAATCTGATATATTTGTCATCACCTGTGCCTAACTCGATTCTCTTTCTCCCATTAGACTGTTTATATATTGGTGGACCAAGTAAAAGCACGATCAAGTTTGCTTGGTGTCAAATCAAATCGCCACACTGTACATTAGCAAATTCCTCTCCATGGAATATGTTTAGTCAGCTATGAGATATTAAAGACGTGTCCTGTTTTTCATGTTTTAACTTTAACATTGAAATACATCATACAAGGATAAACCTCCGTCATCATCGGTACAGATAATAATTAAACAAATTTTGACTATTGGGAAACTTTTGGCATCATCGACAACTGTTTTTTCACCAAAAGTGGTACACGAGAATTTAAATATGTAGTAATTGGTTATTGGTTAATTCAGTGTAGTCGTCGTTGTTGTGTTCATGAACGTCGTCATAATGATAGTACTTCTTAATGCTGTTTTAGACCTGGGTAACATTTGAACTTTGCAATGTCAATGAATTTCTAATTTGTATCTGTAATTAAGGATTGCTTTCCATTTTGTTAAAAAAAACATGGAATATACATGCAATGGCTCATGGAAAAAAAATCTGTGCTGCACATTGATTTTTTTTCATAAGTCATTGCATATACACATTCAATGTTTTTCAAAAAATAAAAATCAATCGCTATAAACTTGCACTGAAGGAAATGTCGGTATGTAATTATTATGGGGTCCGGGTAGCGCAGAGGTTAGCGCACTTGCTTCTCACTAGTGAGACCTGGTGTGATCCTTGGATTGGATATGGGAGTATGTGAGATGGTACGGCGGTCGTCAGGTTGGACACGTGGTTTTTATCCGGGTACTCCGGTTTCCTACCACGGCAAGTATCACATAAAGCCAACATCAGAGCCAACGAGAGACATTTATATAGGTTGTTTGAACTTGTTTGTTAATTGTTGTAAGATAAATAAACTTAATATTTATTTACTGTTTCAACGTGAGAGAAAAACAGTCGAACACCATTTTGAGGGAGGGATGGCGAAATTTCAATCATTGTGCACAAAATTGTGTTAGTCCATGACGAGGCAAGCCTCGTCATGGACAAACAAAATTTATTTTGTTTGGAAATTAAACCACTTTTAACTTTTCACGAAATAGTCCTTTTTAAGACATTGTCTTGTGATAATTGCAGTCAGTTGTTGTGTAATATAATAACTACCTTCATTTATTTATTTCTACAATCAAAAGTGTGTGTGTGTGGGTTATTTTTCAGAAAAAGTTTTTTTCCGATTCGTATACCCCGATTATGCAATAAACATAAACAACAGTGGCGGATATAGAAAGAGGGATTACTGGGTTTGAGGCTGTTGATATGCAATGCATACTTCACCAAAGGCAGACTTATGATTTAAATTAAAATTAGAGAGAGTGTAATTGTACAGTTTATTCGCAGAGTGAGGCGCGAAAATACTAGGAATTTATTTTATTAATCTTCTGACACTCCTGTTTGAATCACTCCCTGGTCAGTGGTCACTGCACATATTTCTCTGTGTTGGATTTATTGTGAGGCAATATTTCGTTAGGCGGTAGGATTCCACGCATCTTTCAGATAATGTTTGGAATTTGGAAGCCTGTAGATGCATTTCTGCCTACAAACACGAAAATACGCCTAGCAATCTGCTAATCAATCATATTGATTAGCAGATTGTTAGGCGTCTGAAAAGAAGGTTTGATCAGCGAAAAGGTAACTTAACATCGGTGTAGATTTATAGCGGCCTAGTGGCCATTGGATTTGACCTTTTTATTTTAAAAATAAAGATATCTTGATAATAAAGATATTTATTTTGTTGCAAGTAAAGGGCATATTGTTTCTTTACAATATTTTCAAGGCCAAAGTATTTATTTCCATATTTTCCCTATATCAACCATTCCTTCCATGTGTAGCGTATGAATGACGGCGCGAATGAACTGCGAAGGAACTTGTAAATAATAAGCGCGTTTATATTAGAAATGTTTTAAGTAATATGACACAGTTATTCAGAAAAATATCAAACAGAAAATGTCTTATAACGGACAATTTCATGAAAAGTTGAAAGAATGCTTCTTTACATAATATATCTCTTAATCTTATTTTTAATAAGGCATGTGAATTAAAGTTGCGTTAATAATAATATGAAATAAGAATTATAAAATATGACATGATTAGTTTCTTGTAACACCGTTAAAGTCAGATAACATTGCGATGTTATGTCATGTGAAACATAACACAAATAAAACCTTAATAACTAACATTTATAAGACAACTTGTGGCCCAAATAGGCTTCCGTATTAGCTAGTATAACTAAGTCGTTATAACGAGTTAAGCTAAGACGTTATAACGAGTTAATAAGACTTTTTATCTCCTACGTAAGAGTTAGTATCTCCTACATAAGACTTATTATCTTCTACATAAGACTTTTTATCTCCTACGTAAGACCTTTTAACTCCTACATAAGACTTTTTATCTCCTACGTAAGACTTATTTTCTGCTACATAAGACTTAGTATCTCCTACGTAAGACTTATTATATCCTGTGTAAGACTTTTAATCTCCTACATAAGACCTTTTAACTCCTACTTAAGACTTGTTATCTCCTACGTAAGACTTTTCATCTCCTATGTAAGACTTTTTAACTCCTACATAAGACGTTTATCTCCTACGTAAGACTTAGTATCCCTTACATACGACTTTTTATCTCCTATGTAAGACTTAGTATCTCCTACAAAAGACTTTTTATCTCCTATGTAATACTTATTATCTCCAACGTAAGACTTTTATCTCCCACGTAAGACTTTTTATTTACTACGTAAGACTTTGTATCTGCTACGTAAGACCTTTTACCTCCTACATAAGACTTTTTATCTCCTACATAAGACTTTTTATCTCCTACTTAAGACTTTTTAACTCCTACATAAGATTTTTATCTCCTACGTAAGACTACGTATCCCCTACATAAGACTTGTTATCTCCTAAGTAAGACTTAGTATCTCCTACATAAGACTTATTATCTCCTACGTAAGACTTAATATCTCCTACATAAGACTTTTATCTCCTACGTAAGACCTTTTAACTCCTACATAAGGCTTTCTGTCTCCTACGTAAGATTTATTATTTCCTACGTAAGACTTTTTATCACCTACGTAAGACGTATTATCTCCTACATAAGGCTTTTTATCTCCTACTTAAGACTTTTTATCCTATATAAGACTTTTAATCTCCTACATAAGACCTTTTAACTCCTACTTAAGACTTGTTGTCCTCTACATAAGACTTTTATCTCCTACGTAAGACTATCCCCTCCATAAGACTTGTTATCTCCTAAGTAAGACTTAGTATCTCCTACATAAGACTTATTATCTCCTACGTAAGACTTAGTATCTCCTACATAAGACTTATTATCTCCTACGTAAGACGTATCTGTCACTTGTTTTGAGTATTCTATTATATGCTATAAAACAAGAGTATAAAACACATTTATTTTGAACTGCGCTGCATATGGTGGTTTTACCTTCCATATCAAAAGGGGGTATGGTATGGATTGAAAATCCATATAATAGGTGGGGGAGTAAACTTATTCTATACCACCCGAATCAGAACTGTACACTGTATCCGTCGTTTAAACTCTTAAACTGTGAAATGTCATTTAGATGTGAGAACGTACAGATCTACCAAGGTAAAGTGGCACATCCGTGTTCTGTCAAAAAATAACAAAACAATGCGGTCTTCTTTCCAAAGAAAGAAAGCATAGGTAAAACATGATTACAGGTATTACTGTAGCTCGAGTATTCGTGTTACCGAACGCAAGTCTGTCAACTCTATAGTTAATCAATTAAGACTGGTTGTGTCTGTAAACATGACCCAATATGTAGTAGACTTTTACTGCAGTTGAGTGCAAAATGCAGGATTAATGACCTAGATTGTCTGATAGATAAAGACAATAAAAGTGATGTTAAAATATTCAAAGTTATGGCACAAAAAGATGAAATGAAAACAATAAGAGAATTAATTGAGAATGATTAGCCATTGCAATTGCAAGTTTTGTCCATTGAGTATATGATACAGAATTTGTAATGTGATAATTTCATGTCATATCCCATATCAACACTCCTCGTCATATCAGGTATCAGTTGATGTAAAAGCAAACACATCGGGCAAATATAAAACACTTTTGATACCAAAGGTTAAATCTTCAGGCTGAGGTTGTCAATGATACATATACAAATTTGATTGAAAACACGGACCTCTGGAAATCCAAAGGTGGGATCAGGTGTCATGGATGTGAAACCATCCATTGTTATATTTAAATTATGACCGGTCCATATTTAAATTATAATGACACAAATGAGAAACAAGTTCCTCGTCCCAACCGGTACAGACAACTCAAGAACCGCTATCGAACAGACAACATGTCATTCAGGAAAACAAGGTTAATGGTAAACAGTGCTACCATACCGACGTATGATAATGTTTTTCTTTTTTTTTTTACATCCCGTTAAGAATTATATGCCTATCTGCAATAATAATTAAAACCGATTGTTCGAAAACAACATGATATATCTAGTTCACAAAGCCAAGACGACACAATTGTTTGTGCAGAAAACGTAAAATTAAACATGTAATAAATAGAAAAAATGCATCAAGGTTTTTTATGTATTATATATAGTACTTTCCTTTACGTTGATATATAGCTATGTATCTATTTCTAAAGTTAGAAATATTTATATGTTTGCATATTGAATAGGTAAGTGTTTTATCCAATGACAGTACGGATTAATGGTTTTGTGGGTGACAATATCATGGCGATGTCACATCTGACCTGTTTCGATTAATTCCATAGCCCAATTGCGAAGCGAATGCAGTGACAGAGAAAAAATTAAAACCCCATACAAGATAATGTTATACAGTTCAATGTGTACCAAGTGTAAAGTACTGTTTAAATATAACGTACCGTTATAAGTGTGCCATCATACGATATGTAACTAGAGTATGAAACGCATTCATTTTGAAGTGTGCTGAATATTTTGATTTTACCATCCATATCAGCAGGGGGTGTGATATGAATTCAGAATCCATGAAAGGGGTGTTATAACTATAATCCAGACCGCCTGCATCAGAATTGTATCAGTCGTTTAAAAAAAACTCTGAAAATCTAGTAGACGCATCCTGATTACAATTATACGTCATAAAAACTTCTCGTCTTTTTTTCTGTATGATGGCACAGCTAACGCTAAATGTAAGCATTTCTATGCTTTTATGACGTCATATTTCTTTATTGTTATTGTTATTTATTATATATATATCGCATATATTAAGGCACCAAACAAATATAGAACGGATTACAATGCCGCCATAAACCTTGCTATTCAATGTCTTCCGTTCCTCAATTGAGGAAACTAAATATTTGGGTCGATAGACGAGAGTAATTGGTTGATGATGTATTTGATTCGAAGTAATGATATATATATATATATATATATATATATATATATATATATATATATATATATATATATATATATATATATATATATATATATATATATCAGGAAGTAATTAAAAAACAGCAAGTCCCATTAAAGTTTCTCTGCACATTTTTATTGGAAAATGTCTTTCAAATGTATATGAACGTATTACATCACTCACCTTCTTGTCTTATCCATCATTTTAATGAGAATAATCGCTTAACAAAAGATGCAGCACTACTATATTCTGTACATCAGAATACATAACTTACGTGTAACCCTACAAACCAAAATTAGTTCAAGGACGTTTGATTTACTGTAATCGAGGTAAATTATGCATTTTGCACACATACTATACATATTATTTTTTTTATCTTTTTATGACAAAACAGATTACCCCCGTTTTATCTAGTATCTGATTAAATTCAAAATTTTCGCACACGCAGTTCCGCTGATTTATTCATTTTGGTTTACTAGTGTTTGGCATTTTATAAAACAGAATCGCGGGCACGCTCAAATGATGACAAATCGATATGACCCACATTTAGTATAAAATGGTGACATTTAATACAACAGAAGAACGAATCCATTCAGGTAAGACACATCATGTTCATGTAGTAGTATCCGTTCTGTTTATACACCTGTCTTGGATTTTTTGTACCTAAATCTATCATAGAAACGATTTTCCGCCGATTGATTGTTTTTTAATTGCTTAAGTTTTGACTCTTGTTTAAGCAGCTTTTCAGTATCAGTATTTTGTTGATCCGTCATGCAATTGTATTTTCCGTGTTTTCCCCTTTACATGACTGTCTAAGGGGATATTTCTTTTGAGTTTTTTATTCAAAAATGTTGACTTTCTGTTTTTACCACTTAGATTTACGTACAATACAATAACAAAACAGAGATATATACAGGCATAAAAATGCGATAGTTCCTATATATGTTGTGGAAATTGCTTCATGAACCCAGGTTGGCAATTTTTCGTTTGCAAATGAATAATTCGAGCTTACTATTTGTATATACATAGGAAACTATAGTCCATTTCACAAAGAATCAAGTTTTTCGGTATTTTACTTTTTACTTACGGAAACCTTAAATACTTAAGTCAATTTCACAAAAGATATCGTAACTTTAAAGAAAAGCCGTAAAGGCTACAGATTTATTTCAGTAAGTATTGAACCGAGAATTGACTTAATACAAGGGAGATTTATGAAAAAAAAAATCGCATGTACGGAAATTCCTTAAGACTTACGACAGCTCTTATGTGTCCTTAAAGATAAAAAATTTCCTTAATGAATTTTACTTACGAACTTTTGTGAATATGGCATAGGAAAAATTTTATACTTAAATAAAAGAAATTACGTATGGCTCTTTGTGAAACGGGCTACAGGACCTTAATCTCACAAAAAATATAGGAATATAAGAATTGTTATGCTTGTATAACAACGGGGTTTCGTGTCGGTATTTGACGATGTTTTGTCGTTGATGTTGTCGCTGGAGCCGTATCCGCTGTTGTGTTGTTAACGAACGGGGTGAGGGAATGTTGGCGAGAAGAAGAGTAAGAGACGTTGTTATGTTAATCCGTGGCGCTGTGGGTCCGTAAAGTCCAAAATATTGAATAAAAAGTAATAAGTCGTGGCGCTGTGGGCCGTAAGAGTAGATAGAGTGCCGTATTCCCTATGTTTGTCCACCAAAAATACAGACTCCAGGACAGAATCAAAATGATTAACATGTTCCATTTCCGTATTATTTATTGTCAAGCCGCGCAAGATGTAACAGTATAAAATAATCACAAAATGTAAACAATAAAATGCAAATAGTCCGAAATGAATTCATGAGTAATAAATAATAAGTCCGAAATATTGAATAAAAATTTCATTATGTAATAAGTCCTGAATGAAAATAGAAATGCAAATCCGGCAAGTTGGATATATGACCTTCCATCTTTTAGTATACGTGGTCTCCAAAAACAAAGTAACGAGTCGGTGTTATCAGTAGTGTGTCTGATGTCCGAACTTAGGAATTGAAATGTTACAAATATCAATGTATTTATGTATAGAATTCTGGAACAATAGTTTGTAAATAATAGATTACCTCGTATAACATTTTGAAAAAATGGTGTTGAGTCAATCACCGTCTAAACAATAGCAAAAAGCTTTCTTAAATCTTAGATGTACATTAATATAATGGTGAGACATTAAATAAGTAATCATAATTGTTTTGACAGTATTAATAAAAATATATTATGTAAAAATGATATTTTAATTTCAATTTGAGGATTAAATATTCATGTGAAAGTAAGTCCTCATTTCCCGTTCATTATAATTATAAATTGTCCAGGTGTCACAAAGTCTCGGCAGATGTAGTGAGAAAACATAAATCATTGATGATTATAATCCGTGTGTTACAGAGTAAATTAAAAAGTAAACATAAAAAATGTGAAAATAGAATACACAATTTTGTTTTGCAAAAGGTTGGTATGCTCATCAGAAATAATAAAAACTATGTCTGAATTTTTATCATCTTGGTGATCTTTTACATTATGTGTATATCATTTATTTGTTATTGTACATTGATGTAATGAGCAGAATACGAAATATTTTCTTTTTTGGAAAACACAGCTATTGTCCCTTTAGGGCATGTCAATTTCATTAATGTTATATATTACTTACAAAAAATTAAAGTTACGTCTTGTTTTCAAGTTTATATTAAGTATGTTCTTTTAGAAATGTAGACAGTGTTTGAAATAAAAAAAAATTCACATCAATCAGAAATATACATTTAACAAAAATAGATTATTCTCTTTTTATGTACAATTTGCTTGCACATTTATCTTTGAAATGCATGAGTGGAATTGTGTTATATGTTAGAAATGCAAATCCTTTTGTGGCATACTTTCAGACATCGGTCATGGAAATAATAAATATACAATTGGCCGTTTCTTCCATCTTTTGCTTGATGCATGGATCCTCCATCTACGTATCTCTGCAGTAAAATCTTATATTCATGGTTACAAAATAAGTGGAACTGGAGGAGCGTCACCCTGTTCAGGAAATGATTAGGGTGGCAATACGCAAGTCGCAACAACACTTATTTTTTTCAAAGAGCGGTAATCCCAGATGGACAGGATTATATAAGGACAGATTTTATTCGTTTAATGCAGGTACGACTTTTAAAATCGTATTTGATGATCCGATGCCTGAATCCAGAATCACGAAGTCATCTATGAATTAATTCAAAATTACAACTCTTTGTTAATTATTTCTAAGAAGTCATTAACATTAATATCAATGGTTTCATTGATGTATATTCTCGAAGTGCTCTTATCTACAAATTGATAAAAAACATTTTCAGACGAAGTTTTCACTTAAGTCCAAAATTGTTCTGTAACCTCATATTAGACCTTGTCAATCTACCTAAATTACCTAAAACGACTTCTTTCCAAGAATTCAACATTTTTTATATTTTCTGCAATAAAATGGTTATTCCTTGATTTGTTTAAAATCTTCGTCTAAATGTAGAAACAAATAAATAGCAAAAAGCTTTCTTAAACGTTTTCCATTTCCCTATATAAAACTTAAGCAAATAATTTCGAATTATAAGAAAACATTGGTTTTTCTTTTTTAACTGAGAACGCCTCAGAAAGATCTCTTTTAAGAAGCTTCATTACCAATCTAAGACGACAGATAATCAGTAATTATTTATAAAGTTCATTGCAAAATAAAGATAAAATACAAGAGAACTTCTCCGTTTATTAATAGAGGTTTGTGAATATAAAAAGCCTTCTTATTGATAACAAATGATATTTTAATTTCAATTTGGACATTTAGCATAAAAGTTATCAATTGTCGGCTGAATATTCAAATTGCCGTCTGAAAGAAAGAGAAATGAACTAGAAATGAATGATTAATATTACAAGGAAGTGTTTTTGCATATGAAATTGACCAACTGCAAACTAAATTTAGCATGGGCGCCAAGCGCTCTGCAATCTATAGTTGATATTGACTAGACATTCAAAAATGAATCTTAATATTACAAGGAAGTGTTTTTGCATATGAAATTGACCAATGTGTTATGGACATATCTGGTGTTACCTTTATCCACAAGATGAAACCACAGAAAAAAAATTTCAGGAGATGCATATATATGGTAAATAATGTGTTTGGTATTGGCTGTTAAACCGTTTATACAAATCTGTGTCATTGTTTTCTCTCGTTCACGGTGACCAATCAATAAATACGATCATTTTATCTTACAAACGGATTCCATATTTTAACTTTCCGAATTTGTCTACTGTTTTCTTTAATTGTATTTCTATATTCGATTTTTGAGACTTTTAACTCTTTTTTAACTTTTTAATGTTTATGCTGATTTATCATGTGACCTACAGGAATTGATTCTCAATTTGATAAGGGATCAGCTAGATGGCACCACTCAATCATAACGAGACTATTGAAACCAGCCAAAGATTTGAGACTCAATTACAAAGCTCACCTTGCCTGTCACGCGACGGAATTTTATTTAAACACGTAAGGATTCTAATGAAATTATCAAAGCTTTAAATAAAAATTTAAACTGCCATTCACCTATTAACTAAAGAAGAACTTAGTGTATTAGCTAAGAATAACAAAATTAATTCAAATACGTTATTTAACATCATACACTTTGGCAAATGAATCTCTCTCTCTCTCTCTCTCTCTCTCTCTCTCTCTCTCTCTCTCTCTCTCTCTCTGAATTGTTGTTTCTTTTTCAACAAATAAGCCATATAAACCATTTATTACCACTCTGGTGGCTATATATATATATATATATATATATATATAATATATATATATATATATATATATATATATATATATATATATATATATATATATATATATATATATATATATATATTATGTATATATATATATATGATTGTATACGTTTGTATATTGTGCATAATGACCGATCATGGTAGACCATTTGACTAGTAGTTGTACGGTCATGGGCACGATCCAGGCACGGGATCATTCCTTAGTCTTTTAAATATTGTCATGACTGTATTCTACCCATGGCTGCAACGTTAAAAGTAAAGACCGCGGGTCATTTAGATAAAACCTAAAACTGAGATCCCGTGTCAAGGAAAGTATGGCATGTCATATAACATGCAATTTTTATTTTAGTCAGTCCGTAGCACAGGTTAACGTTTGTGGCATTTTCATGGCGTTATGTAATACAATACTAAAACATTTTAGACTTTGAAAACAGTCGTGTTAATAGTGCTGTTTGCCAGGTATGGGAATGATATTTGATTATAGTTAATCTGATCAATAAACAAGTTGATCGACAGTCTAATTTTGAGATGTATCACGTTAATCTACAAGCAGTAGGTCAACTCGTTAGTTATTGATGTAAACAACTGCATGTGAAATAGGACGACATTTTAAAGTTAAACACAGGGATCTTTGTAAATTACAATGTATTTTATAATCACTTGATATTTTTAGTATTAAAGATTTTCGTACTTCCATAGGTAATTTATTTTTTGATAACAGTTATGTCGTAATGGATGATTGTGTAACAGTTATGGATATAAGCAGTTTCATTTTCTAGTCCAATAGTTAGGTTTGTGGATGGACGGTTAGTGTTAACCTCCATACACTAAAGTCAAAGGGATATTAACTGTTTTTACCCTAAATTTATTTCGATTTTTCTACTTCTACTATTTGTACTTGGTGTATAATAAGAAATAAGTGCTATACATAGGCATAAAAATTCGTATATTCCTATGAAATTTGTGAAAATAACGTCGGCTATTGTGTGATATTCATATATATATATATATATATATATATATATATATATATATATATATATATATATATATATATAATATATATATATATATATATATAGCAAGGTTGAGTTTTTTTTTTATTTGCAGTGAAAAAAGTGCCAAACCTGGATTTTTCAAGTAGTGTTCACAAAATATATTCTGAGGAATTTAAATATTTAAATTTTTATGCCTGTATATCTCTTTTTGGTTTTTTTTATTTCAATTTAAAATTTAAAAAGCACGCATCTAATAACCTCTTAAGCAATGGTGAGAGTGGCAAGCACCGAGGTGGATGACCAAGTGATGAAATATGATTACAATTAGACCTGTCAGCTTTTAAAATCCCGACCCAAATCGTTTAACTTTCATCCACCTCTTTGTTTTCTCATGAAAATTTATCTGTTTGCATTAAAAAAGAAAAACATTTTTTCAAAATAAAATGTACGTATTAACGGACACAATTAGAAAATATTTGGTTGGGTACATTAGACAATTAATTCAATGACGCCTTTCAATGGTCATACATCCGCACACGACAACTCTTGAACTATAATTGAAATAATAATTTATTTAACAACAATTTTGGCAAGTTATTTTTTATTTATATACAGATCTGGTTTACCACTGCGAGATGTACTAAATGATCCCAGTTTTATTGAGATGTGGCGCACAACGATCGCTCCCCAATGTCAGAATCCAATGCCAACGTGCAACATACATGCACGATATCGAACAGCTGATGGAACGTGCAACAACTTGAACAATCCAACATGGGGATCATCGAACAAACCACAGGCTAGACTACTGCCAGCAGCGTACCGAAATGGTTTGTGACCAACAACTAAACACATACACACATTTTGTGCACGCAGATCTTAACACACTCGCATACACAAAATGACGCACACATCCATCCGACGAATATCTACACAAATGTACACACATACTGATACACAAAACACAGACAAACACATACATGCTGACATCCGCCTATACTCACATACACATACGTACACAAAAGACGCACACGCACCCTAGCACTCGCCTGAACCAATTTACACACGTGTACTAACACGAACATGCACCACAGATTTAATTATGGTGCTTTTTAGTTGTATATGTATTTTGTAAGTATGTACCCAGAGAAGAAAGTAGTTAAATCTACACGTATTTTGATATTTGTTATTTTTATTTTTTTATATAAAGACTTATAAAATAGACAATAAACTGACTTATTAACATGTGTATAATCAGTATATAATGAGATTGATGCATAGTACATTTGTATTCATGTTCTTTCAAGGTTTGGATAAACCCCGTACATTAGGTCGAAGTGGTAATCCGTTGCTGAGCGCGCGCCTTGTCAGCAATGTCTTGTTTGATCAACGACGGTGTACGCAAAGTAAAAGTAAAGTAATAAGCGTCATGTTCATGGCGTACGGACAATTTCTGGATCACGATCTCGTTTTTACACCTGTGAAGAAAGGTAAGGATGTCCACAATGGTGGTGGTGGTTTTTGTGGTGGTGTAGGTAACACAGTTTTTTTCGACCATAAAGTGTTTTTATTTTTAGGTTTACCAAGTTAAATTGGCATATGACGATTCTAAGTTGAAACTTAACAGTGATGACAGACTTTTTCAGCACAAAAATAATAGAGTTGCAATAATACATCAAGTAAAATTGAAGAAATACCAATCAATAATCAAAGCACAAGTCCATTATAACACGACAAATTAGATGTTCCTATGGTCTCAACTTGAAGAACAATTACGAATCCCAAACGGGATAAGACCAGATAAAGTCACGTTTACCTGCCCATTCAATTGTTTTTAAAATAGACTGTACCGTTTTGTTCAGAGACAAAACCCGGAGGTTCCACGTTTCCTTCGTAGACCTATACTTGCTTATACCTTTCTCTGCATCCTTAAAGTTTGAAAATTGTATTTGATATGAAAATATTATAAACATAATACCAAAGTTATAATTTTGCACAAACGAGAGGCAATAGTAAATGCTCTGGACGATCGTTTCTGTCTATGAGGTCTAATCAGCTGGGCTCAAATTTAATATAGATGTGTATTCCCGAAACAGAAAGTGATGTGATACAAAGCCAAAAAAAAAAAAATAATAATAATAATAATAATAATAATAATAGTAATAATAATAATAACTATAACTGATAGGTGTTTCCAAATCCGTCTAAGAATAATCTAAAACGACGATTACCTCTTCTTTTGAGGAGTTTAGAATTTAAACAGTACTGTATATTTAAAACTTTAGTTTACTCACATGGATTTTTAAATTTTATGAAATTATCATATAAACTGCATAAATTAGGAATATTTTCGTTAATGCTGCTTGAAGTATATGTATTTCTTATACACCTAAAATACGTTAAATGTGTTATAGAGTTTGTCCAATCCAGCGTTTCACTTCCAAGC
>BROG01000323.1:645000-727500 GCA_030159075.1 Atrina japonica | reverse complement strand
TATGGGGTTATACTCAACTCCTTTCACCATTCACATTTTAACATCTAAAGCATACATATTTAAACTTGCTAATTATGGGAAGAAATATATATTGATATTCATTGGATCCTTGGGATATGCCCCACCCCCTTGAATGAATACTTTTATGTATCACTTGAAAACTGTTAACATCCCAGTCCCTAAACCATATGTATATATATATATATATCCCTTTAACATAAAAACCTTCACAAACCAACTCCCTTAGTCATGTATATTCTTGATTTGCATGTAGAAGCACATTCAGTGGTGTATATAGGGTGAACTGTCCCAACCCATTCAGTTATTTTTTTTTTTACTTATGACTTGAAATATATTCATATCCCCAGTCCTAAATCATATATATTCTTGTTCCTAACTGAAAGGCATATTCAGTGATATTAATATATAGGGGGGCACTCCCCACCCTCTTTGGGTGAACTGTCTCCACCCATTAAGTTATTCTTTTACTGATAACTTGAAATATATTCATATCCCCAGCCTTAAATCATATATATTCTTGTTCGGGCTTGGGAGTCATTCCCCACCCTCTGAAATTTATATGTTTTTCAACAAGTTGTAATTATTACACCAACGTTTCCTGGTGGGAATGTAGTTTGCGTTGTGTTTATCCCTCTGTCTTTCCGCCCGTTCATCCTTTTTTCTTGTCTGGTTCATATATTCCTCATTTCTTTAACTAGGCTTCTAATATTTTGTACTGTGGCTATGTCTATAATTGTCTAAATGAACAAGTGTGTCTGTATGTATGTGTCTAAATGAACATGTGTGCCTGTGTTACTATTTGTGTAAATGAACTTGTGTCTTTGTGTCAACTGTATGTATGTGTATCCATGTTTGAATGTGCCTAAATGAACATGTTTGTCTGAGGCTATATGTGTCTAAATTAACATGTTTGTCTGAAGCTATATGTGTCTAAATTAACATGTTTGTCTGAGGCTATATGTGTCTACATTTAACATGTTTGTCTGAAGCTATATGTGTCTAAATTAACATGTTTGTCTAAAGCTATGTGTCTAAATTAACATGTTTGTCTGAAGCTATATGTGTCTAAATTAATATTTATCTGTGGTTTGTATGCGTTAAAATGTACTTGGGCGTATGTATCTATGTGTCTAAATGCACTTGGGTGTCTGTACCTGTGTTTATATGTACTTGGGTGTGTGTATCTATGTGTCTAAATGCACTTGGGTGTCTGTACCTGTGTTTATATATACTTGGGCGTATGTATCTACGTGTCTAAATGCACTTGGGTGTCTGTACCTGTGTTTATATGTACTTGGGTGTGTGTATCTATGTGTCTAAATGCACTTGGGTGTCTGTACCTGTGTTTATATATACTTGGGTGTATGTATCTACGTGTCTAAATGCACTTGGGTGTCTGTACCTGTGTTTATATGTAATTGGGTGTGTGTATCTATGTGTCTAAATGCACTTGGGTGTCTGTACTTGTGTTTATATGTACTTGTTTGTCTGTATCTATGTGTCTAAATGGGCGTGTGTATCTGTATCTATGTGTCTAAATGTGTGTCTGAGTCTGTATATGCCTAAATGTATTCATGTCCATGTCTGCATGTGTCTAAAATAACTTCTGTGTATGTGTCTAAATGAACTTCTGTCTGTATTTATGTATCCAAATATACATGTGTGTCTGTGTCTGTATATGACTAAATATACTCATGTCCATGTCTGCATGTGTCTAAATTAACTTCTGTGTATGTGTCTAAATGAACATCTGTCTGTATTTATGTATCCAAATATACATGTGTGTCTGTGTCTGTATATATCTAAACTACCTTGTGTATATGTTTCGTTTTAAATGAACTTGTGTCTGCCTGTCTATATGTATCTAAATTAACATGTTTATCTGTCTGCATGTGTCTAAAAAAACTTGTTTGTCTATATGTCCATTGTATGTATATGTATGTCTGTCTGAATGTGTATAAATGAATAAATGAACATGTGTCTGAGTCTATTTGTGTCTTCTGAATTTATGTCTGTATGTGTATAAATATACTCATGCCCGTGTCTGAGTGTGTCTATATTTATGTATTTAAATATACTCGTGTGTCAGCATTTTCTCAATGTACTTTGTCTATGTATCCATTGCATGTGTATGTGTGTCTGTATCTGCATGTTCCTAAATATATATATACATTACCTCTACATTATCCAGACGCACATGCTTGTCCAATGCTCACCGTGTTGTCCCTTCCAACTCCAGACAGTTACCGCTTCGCTATTTGTGTGTTATTGTTATTAATTGTAAATTTCAGTACAATTTTAAATTTGATGTCATATTTTTGTAAACAAGTACAGAATATTGAGCATTATAATTACATATTTACACACACACACACACACACACAGATATATATATATATATATATATATATATATATATATATATATATATATATATATATATATATATATATATATATATATATATATATATACATATATGTATATATATATATAATTTTATATCGTAAATCAGATAATTTTACATCCAAGGTCCATGCGAATTATTCAGTGCAGAAAAGTATACAATCTAAACATAACCTGGTGCAGAATATTCGGATTTCAAATTTATGTTATCCTTATAAAAATTTATTATTAAAATAATCCTTTATTATAAAAATGACCTATTCATAAGAATAATCAGCATGTACTGAATTTATTGTAGGTTCATCCCCACACGACAATTAAAATGATAAAATTTAGTAAAAAAAAACCATCACAGTTTTTTTTCATCTTTTCAGCTAGCAATCAATACTTACCATATTATTATGAATAAAAATGTCATGTCACGCGCATTCCCAAAATGATATTATTTGCGAAGTAATCATCCCACCCTTATGCACATATTTTCTTACAAGATATAGCCAACTTTAGATAAAACATTTCGTTTGAAATCTATAACTGTTAATGAAGTAGGAATGTTGTTTGTATAACAAAAGACGTTATTAATGATAAACATTGGGAAGTTTTATTAAAAGTACTACAGTAGTTTTTAATATGACTAATATGTTACAACCCTGCTATAAGTGAAGTATTATCCACAAAATATATCTGGGAAACGCCCATTTAGGTTTTTTGGCAACATGCCAAGTTTGAAAAATTAATACCATTACTTTCACAACCATCTTCAAATAGATTAAAAAATACATCTTCAATTGAATTCGTAATGCAAAAATACCCCTAAATACTTTTTTTCATAAAAATGTAACAAATTTGAAGTCGTGACCAATCACAGACCTTTTTTGTTACCATGATAACCAACGCGTCTGTAATATTTACCATTGACTTCGCAATATCGGAATACCTGTGTATAATACTATTCAGGAAAATTGGAAAATAACTCAATTTGACCAATCGGTGGTCTTTATTTGTTGCCATGGCTATTGACATTTTCATTACATGTGCCATTGAATTTTTAATACGAGCATACCCCTAATTACTATTTTTCATAGAATTCGGACAATATCTAAATTTGATTAATCACATGGTTTTATTTTGTTATCGTGGCAACCGAGACCGCCACAAGATCTACCATTAAATTTGCGAAACTGAAATCTCTCATAGCTTTTTTCATGAAAATCTATCATCACAATACTTCTGTATAGCATTTTCCTTTTAGCAAATCTGACAATATCAAAATTGTTTTGTTTCAATAGGTATTTCCCAAGAATAGTAATAACACAAAAATGGCAACTGGACCTTATGCAGGCTTGACTCGTTTATTGAAGTGCAAAGTTATGGTGTTCAGTTTTTTAAAATTCAAAAACATATTTGATCTTGGAATGAATCTTTTTTTTAAAGACACCACGAGTGGAAAATTCTGAAAGGTCACTTATTTCGAAAATTTTACAATCGGTCGGCATCATTTGTACGAGTTGATGTTCCATCAACTGAGTGATGTTATGTTAAGTTGTGTATTGGGAACAAGGCAAAGCGCATTTTACAATATGGGGTTAATAACACATTATATAGACAGGAAATTGCACATGTATATGCATTTCAGCAACATAAACTCAACTTGTAAAGGTAATCCCGTTCATACAATACTACAATGTGTAATAGTATACACATGTGAAATACGAAAATTTATATAATCGTACCATCTAATTTATGTGTACATTAATAAGTGAATATAATTTATACATCCCAACATGGTGCAAGTGTGTTTATTACTTCTAATTGAGATTAATATATGAATACAGATTGTTGAAAAGGATAGGTAAAAAACTCTCCCCCCTTTTCCTCTCCTTTGACCAGTACTCATTTATGTATATTGATTTTTTTTTTCTATTTTTTTTTCATTTTTACTTATATGTATTTTCTCTTGGTTGTAAATTGTCATTTGTTTGTCTGTCGTCTAACCTTAAAGGGAGCCTGGACCTTTAAAGGTATCTGTAAGAGGCATGTGAAATAAACGTTTACAATAAAAAAACAAACAAACAAAAACAAAAAGTTATAAACTCAACTTCAAGATTGAAATTTCTAAATCAAACTTTCAAGTCGTATATTTTTGCTTTTAAAATTGACGAAAATAAAGTAACAATATATATCTAAAAGACTTATTGAAATATATGCTTTGGAAGTCGTTTGGCGTGCTTAATGAGTTTTAAGATATAAATTTGCTTTAAAATGTTTCTTTTAAATTATTTTTTAACATTATACACTTGTGATAGATTTGACCGAACTGTTTACAAATCTTGCGCACGATTACCACGCAAATAAGTTTTTGGTCGATTTGCGTATCTCTCCCTTACTGTGTATTAGCAAGATCTGGCTGTGAAGTTGGACATAGAAAAAGCGTCATTCCTCATTCACGTGATCTATGAGAAACTCGCGGAAGCCTTGAAGTTTGGAAAATGTTTTCCATGCACATACTGACCTAGAGATTTAACGCTACTGATGGAAGTATAGTGTAAGGATACAAAAATGTCCTGATGCATAGAAATTTGATATCGATGAAACGATGTTTTTTATAAGCACAAGTTTTATAAACATATCGCTGGTCCAGATGTACATATATATATATATATATATGTATATATATATATATATATATATATATATATATATATATATATATATATATATATATATATATATATATATCGCTGGCTGATCTGTGTAGTTTGTTGCTTAATAAATAAGCCATAAGTACTCTAGTTAGGTCGAATGTCTGCCCCGATTTTATTTTACTATTTTGTAAAACCTAATTTTACCAAAATAAAAAATAACTTAAAATCGTTGTAGAAATTCGACCTACAGGCTACTCATGGTTGATGTAAATGGTATGTAATGTGAAACAAGTTGTGATGTTTACAGTGTCATCATTGTTCTTATTTGAAATAGAATTGGGTGATTCAAGCAGTTTTTGTGTTAATTCGGAAACTCTGGAAATAGCATGCATTTTTGTTCAGTAAAAAGGCTGATGTCATATTGTGACCAGTAAATTCAATATTTACAACATGACAGTAGGCAACCTTTATTGAAAATAACCTGCAACATATTTCAAATGTGTACATAATGTATATTTTTCAGTATACTGAATTGTACCTCATTAAAACTTAACTTTCTTTTTTCAGGGCCCTTGAACCAGTTGAGTCAACAGTCCTCGTATATCGATGCTTCCATGATATATGGAGCAACAGAAGAAGAATCAACTAGTCTTAGAACTAATCAAGGAGGTATTTTCCATTTTTTTTTCGTATTAGATAATTAATCGTTTTATTTTTATTTTTTATATATTACTCGTCAGTCTTCACCAAAATTGAAAAAAATAAAGAATTGAAATAAATAGATATATAAAAGAAAAACGATAGATTTACAAAACACTTCAATCGAACGTTTGATGTTCTTGTTTAATGGACTGATGGCGTTAAATTTCAATTTTTATTTTGAATTTTGATTAGTGTTTTACGCCATAATAACAATTTTCAGTTTCATAGTGTCGGACAAAGTTTAATGGTGGAGGAGAGTATCCGATTATAATGTTCCCGGGGAGAGAATAGAGATCTTCCACTTGTAGGCCGAAAAACTTTGGTATAAAATCAGATTAGGTTCCAGCGAGGCTCGAACCTGGGCTAACCAGAAGTAAGAAACTTTAGCCAAACGGTCACTCAGACCCTGTTAAATTCAATCATGGACGGAACATGAAGAAAGCCAAATTATGCTAGCAGTTTGTTGCTTACTGCATTTTTGCCAGTATCTGTTTGCCTTGCTTTTACAGAATAAATCTTGACCATACTAAACTTTACAATTATATAACAGGGATATTTACTTTTAATTTATATATTAACATTTTAGGGTTTCTCTCGATATTTCAGGACTTTTACTGACGTTAACGGTAGACTTTTGCCAAATGCTGGAGATGATATGTGTGTGATAGAAAATCCTGGTGATTTCTGTTTTAAAGCTGGTGAGATTTTGTAAATTCTAAATATGTAAAGTTACAACATTGTAACATTGATGACGCACACCTGTATCAGAGATCAATTTTACGTTGTATATGAAATATAGAACTCATCGTATGTAGAGTCATGCAATCTACGTATAACTGGAGTCCTCGTCGAATTCAAAGTGTACCGAAATTTAAAGTTGAAATTACTTCATTTTAGGCACTTTTAAGGAATTACAGATAAGGCAATATAAATTAGACTTCATCTGTTATCGCACCTTGGATTGGCGGATCTCGTATTTTATCAGTACTGCAAAATTCTATCCGGAACTGCGGATACAGAACACTTTAAATCGCTACACATGTTATCTACATTGTTTGTAATCTTGGCGGATCAAGGAGATTTTGTTGTTGATAGTTTACATTGTTAAATTCGTTATCAGTTACACATAGATCTTGCCAAATTTGTTTGAAAGGAAATAGATATATGTTTGTTCATAATGCGGGTTTATATTTAGTTGTGGACAGTGGATGACAAGATGGTGAGTGATGCGGTTACATAACTGATTTAAACATGTAAATTTACAACCAGAATTTCAAACTTTCCATGTAAAATAATCAAGTACACATTTGGGTTCCAGATAGAAAAATATCAGTCTCGTGTGGGATGAATCAATATCCCAAACTTCAATAACGCCTCGGTTGGGACTTTTTGATTCATCTCACCTTTGACTGATATTGTTCTACCTGGAACTCAAAATGGAACTAGATTCAATTACTTTATAATGTAACTATACAGTAATCATGCATCACGTGATGAAGTTGCATACTTTGTAACTACTACAAAGATAGAACATTTATCATTTCATTTTGTCCGATTTTCATAACATTACAGGGCAGGGCAGCCTTTTGATTATCGTAAGGACAATTTACTTATTTTTTTCAATTTGGAAGGCTACACAGGGGGCTAAAGTCCCCAGATACCGGTAGGTATGGTCCGAAGTAGGGACCAGTACTCTTAACCAACATTTAAACTCGTCCAGGTCAAGAGAGTGTTCACAATACACCAACCCGCCAAGTTATATGGATTTTACTATCAGTCTACGTTTCACTGTTCATGGTGTTCTAATGGAAGCGCGTTCGACTTGCACGCGGAAAGTCTCGGGTTCGATTACTGGTAACAGGTCATACAAAAACTTTTTAAACGAATGGCAGTCATTGTTTCTTTGTCAAGCGCTTCGCATAAGAAGTGAAAGTCTTTGTTTTTCGTATGAAACTTACAACCGAAGTCCAGTGAAATTGTAGGCATGACACTTAAAATAACTCACTGAATTGGTGTCAGTCCATAGCAAAGTTCAAAAATTTTGTTACTTCACCTACAACTGGTGGCATCTCCAAATAAGTGAACAATTCTTGCCAGGATGTATAACAGCAATAATCAATTCCTCGATTTCATCATTAATTGGTCACTTAGCACCGAATATTCATACTTTAAAAGCAGTAACATTTGGTAACGTAACGGCAAACCAAGGGCCGAAACGTATGATTCAAATGTACTGTTTTAATAATTGATAAGTGATTACATAATTATGCATTTTATTTGTGTTTGTAAAAAGGTGATGTCAGAAGAATGGAAGTTCCAAACTTACAATATCTGCATACAGTGTTTGTGAGAGAACACAATAGAATTGCTCAAATGCTAAGTCGTATGCATCGGCAGTGGACAGATGAACATATTTTCCAGGAAACTAGGAAGATTATAGCTGCTGTTCTACAACACATAACATACAAGGAATATCTTCCACTTCTACTAAGCAAACAATACAGAAGAAATTATGGACTAATCGAACGCTCCCAGGGTTAGGATACTGTCTACGACCCAAAAGTAGATGCAACTCTTGCAAATGTATCTAATGTCGCTGCTTTCCGATTTGGGCACTCTGAAGTATCAAATAGTATTGAGTTATTTAACCTACAAGGTCAAAGAAGATTGCAAGTTCCAATAGAACAAACATTTAATAGACCATCACTGCTATTAAGTAAAAAAGGGGAGGGTTATAATGGCATAGGTAGATGGCTTATAAACGACCAACAGAATCAAGATGACATGTGTTTTGCGGACGGAGTAAGAAACAAACTGTTTCAAGACAACAAAGGGATGGGCTTTGATTTGCCTGCCTTGAATGTACAAAGGGTTCGGGATCATGGTATCCCTTCCTACAATAAATGGAGGGTATGTTGTGGACTTCCTCCGGTTGTTCATTTCAGTACAGGGCCCAATGGAATGACTGACCATGAGCAACCTGTTATCTACAATTTTTCCCGCTTGTATAGGTATGTATTGAAAAAAAAAAATCTATTACTTTAATATACCATACTGAAACTTACAAACAAAACTACCGTAAATTGGAATATTTTGACCATCGTCTAATTTAAAATGGCCAAAATTAAACCGTCCAAAATATGTACACAATCTTCTTACCGGAAGTTTTAAAAAATATTTTAGTGTTTTATAGGTTAACAAACAATTTTATTTTCAAAATAACACTATGTGGATGTTAATCTTAATCAAGTACTATGTGACCATCAATTCTAATTATTCTACCGGCACCTTTTAATGTTTCCAACACCTAAACTGTTCGACACGACAGGACAGGACAGTGATCTGATGGTAGGTCAAATTTAAACATGATATAAACATAAATTTATAATTTTTTGCATATGGTTTTTATATTTCGCAAATGATCAAATATGCCAGTTCTCGCTCGATATACGATTATTTTATAAAACCAGCTCCTTAGTGAGAAGTCACTGTGACCAGAGTTTGTAGTATTTCCTTACAATACTTGTATTTGAGGTGCGTTTATGAATAACAAATTAAAGTTTATAACACCTGTGAATTTGTATTGGTAACGTATTGTCTTTCTGAAATCTCATTAGTATAAGTATCATTATTCGCGGCATTTTGTTTGACCACAAATGTAGCGAAATTAAAGTCTCCTGTGAATAAAAGCAACTATACAGTACACACACATACACGTCTATATATATATATATATATATATATATATATATATATATATATATATATATATATATATATATATATATATATATATTTCTTGTCTGTCTATAAAATTTGATATAAAAATTAAATATATATAATATATATATATATATATATATATATATATATATATATATATATATATATATATATATATACAGTGTTACAGTTTCTTCTCATCGCCCAGACAACTCGGCTTAAATGTCTGTTGTATTACTTAGTTTACTGGAATAACATTGCCAAGTATTGCAGTTCAGATATTTAACATCATAATTATGTCCATAATTATGTCATCAACAAATTTTGATACCCATTGCGGTCTACACCCAACACCCTTGATTTTCGGTCTGTGGTGATTTATATATAAATTTCATTAAACTGCTTTTTAAGGCATCCTGATGATATTTTCATGTGTCCTAATACATGTTACATTATCTTTTACAGCACAACTTTGGGAAATAAAGAAAGTGAGACTGTCGAGTATCATTTGTACTACCACTAATGTTCAAACAATTCAAAGAAATGCATTTGAAGTACCATCTTTAAAGTAGGATGACAATACATGTATCAACAGGAGACATCCCCTTAAGTCTTGTCCGCTAAAGACACATTTGAACTGGTCTAAGTCATTTATGTACAGACGAGTCCATTGTTTTTCAGGGGGATGTTGATGAGTCAAACATCTCATTCTTCAATCAAAGATAGTCGAGAATGCTCATCATCGTCTCAGGTCAAATTGCATTCCTTTGCGCACAAACTCGTGGAGGGTCCATAGAAACACTGTGTTACGCCAGATAAGTAGTATGATGGTTAAAATCATTGTGACACTCAAGGCCGGCTATGCCACTTGTATTGATTTAGATATCATAAACATAATACCAAAGTTATTATGCTAAAGACAATCGTTTCTGTCAATTAGACTCCATTAGTTGAGCTTTAATTTAAAAAAGATGTATATTTTCTAGAGAGGAAGTGGTATAATACAAGGTCAGAAAATAAATCCATATGTATAGCCAAATACGTGTCAGAGTTTTCACTGTAAAAAGATGATTGTAGTAGCTTTTGAGGCATGTAGAATTTAAATCGTGTAATCAGCCAATCGCAAAATTGTGTTATGTTACTATCACTTCATGTACATTTCCTGCACACTTAAAATTTTACAAATAAGAATAAAACCAAAATTTTGTCAGTTGAACTATTTTGAGAAATAGTGACAGATGTTCTGAGAGCGATGCCGTCCTATTTTCAAAACGTTTATAAAGACATATCTAGACATATCATAGTTTTTTTGCATTGAGGTGTTGTATTCACAGGACTTTTATTGTCTCTTTGAAACTGAAAATATTGTTCAATGCATCGTTTTAAATTTAGATCCGGAATCTTTTTTTTTTTTTGGTCATTTACAATTTAACTCTCCAACACCTTAAAACAATGAACTTGTCTGTAAATCAATGACTTAGACCGACCCAAATGTTTCCTTAACGGTGAATTAGTTTTGTTTTTTTTTTTCAGAAAAATACAATGATATAAGGTTTTATATTAATTATTTCAAATACATGTATTCGTATTTGTTTGTGATATGATTTTTCAGTCTTATGGTGGTTATAGCCAGTTTCAATGAACAGTAAATCCGATTACAATGTACCCAGGAAGAGACTCCTGACCTTTCCTAAATAAAACCTAGTGGTGAGAAACATCATGGTTTAAAACGGGATCTAACCACCCGACCCCACACGAATTCAGAACATATCATAAAAAGTATAGATATGGATTCATTATGATTGTACTTAAAGGTGCTGTCACATAGTTTTTCAGACCTTAAGTTGTATTTAAGGCACGTTTCCATGCGATTTTGTAAAACTTTTATTGTCATTTGCTGATAAAAAGCATCCACAACATTATTGGAAGTTTCATTTAAAGCTGAATAGGATTGAATTAAGAAGAACTGAAGTTATCAAGTAAGTTGTGTTCGATTCATCAATATATTTCAAATCATTATCTTCACGTGATATATAACCTCAACATGACAAATTGTAATGGATTACCTTTTACAATGTAATATGTGTGACGCATGTAACTAAAACTATTTTTAGAAATAAATATTAATTTTCTTTCAGAAATCCGGCAATACCATGCTCCTCTCTGCCACAGCTTGACTTACGTATGTGGAAAAAAGTTCGTCCCAATAGAGGGAAACCTAGGACGTCAGAAAGGCGAACTTATCGAAATAATAGAATAAATCGAAATAATCGCCGAAGGCAAAAATGAACTGAAATTATTACGTAGGCATTACAATAGTAGTTCCACTGTCAAAACTGAAAATAATAGTAAGGTTTCTATGTGCTTTTCTCTTCCATTTTTTATATTTGATATAGAGATAATAAAACATTGACGATTCATATTCATAGAGTTCATAATTCGCATGTAATTAATTCCATTTGACATATCTACACATTGTCAGTAGTCTATTTTCGTCTCTAATGAAAACCTATATATTCGTTTATGATGGCCTATTAGGTCAGCCCAAGTTACTGCGCAAGTTTACCGTATTGATAAAAGCATTCCTTCGGGTGGAGATAAGGCAATAATTAATCACTCGCAGTGGTAAACTGTTAGACATTTTAACTTTCCAGAACCCAGGAGCCCGTTTTACGAAAGGTCCTAAGTCCTAAATCCTAAATTTTAGTCTAAACTGCCATGGCAACGTATCGCTGATTGGTCACGACAATTAAGACTAAGGCTTAGGATTTAGGACTTATGACCTTTCGTAAAACGGGCCCCTGGTTCGTTTGCCGTTGATAAAATCATTATAGTCACGGTTGATATCTCAAGCACTTGACATTAGCAATGAACTTCACAGATGTTTTTAGATGAAAATTTTGAACCAGCTTTCCACATTACGACTGGTGTTAAACTTCAAAACAATCCTCATTTTACTCTCAACAATTGATAGCGTAGGTCAAAATTTGTGGCACTTTAACATGAAAAATGGTATATTGAGTACATGCTCATGCTGTTATCATTTTTCACCTCCTTTCTGCCATCACACATATTTATCTCATACAAAATTACCCAATAAGCAATTCCACGGTCAGCGGTTATGCTTTTACCCCCAAATTTACCAAGTTTACTGAAATAAACTGCCATTCAGAATTACTTAAAACGGATTAGATTGAACCCAACAGGATTACTCCTTCTATGATTCTATGGACGGTCAGTAGTAAAAACTAGAGGGCAATGACGGATGCTACGAATCACAATTCTGTGTATAGTGGCAATTGAAGATATTTATTAAATAAGAATATGGTCCTTGACAACATAAAACAGTTGTTAGGTTTGTAACTGGCCGTCCAAAGGGACATGTTGGGTTAATAACGTTCATGGAAGGCGAGGCGAAGCCAAAGCCAAATTAAAACAGTTGTAAGGCTGTTACGGACCGCCCCCTGGACGGTTTGTAACAAACCTTATAACTAATATTGTACTGTATATTATTAAGAACAGCTGTGCAGTAAAACAGTACAGTAAAACCCGAGGATCATAATGTGGTCATACAGAGAAAGAATACGGTATACCTGTACCAGGAGCAAGGATGAATAATTGGAAGTATATTGTCTTTGTGTTTAAAATTTGTTAATCTAAAATTTAACTATAGCCAGAAATTTCTAAATCACAAAGAATATTTATGATTGAATTATATTGGAAGTGAAAGTGCGAAAAACATCACGCATTGTACTGAGGCCATAGCACAAATCTTGATTTGTAGAATTTTACGTCTAGCTAACAACGTGTAAATTGTTTTGCTGTGACATTAACCTTTTCCATGCATGCCATTAATATCCTCAATTATTTTCGTGTCGCGCCCGTCACCCGTGTTATTATTCAATAAACTAGACTTTGTGTGTAAACATGTGCCACTTTGTCATAATGGAATTATACTCTGTAAAATATATTTTCTCTTAATAAGGATTACAGTTCTTTGTGTACAATTGTTGAATATAGGAAACAAGTTTTATTTTTTGCATACTTTATACAGTAATATTGGGATATGTAAGATAGCTGTATAACTATACATTATCGTTCTTTGTTCAGTGAACCAGAAGTTATAAACGAGCTGGACAGATTACATGGCCAATATGTTCTACTTGTTTATAATTGTTTATTAGAAGAGATTTGGTTTAATAAGAATTTCGCTAATCCTACATACGCACTTAGCCCACTTTTCAAAGGACAAAATCCTTTAAAATCATGTGTCGGCATTACCGCTCTTTTGATGTACCTACAACCATAACTGAATTTGAGCTATTATATTCATATTGGATAATTAAAACTTCACAAAAATCCATATAAACAGAGGTACATGGCAGGGTCCAGCATAATTTCCACCGAACCTTTATCTTTACTCCTTACCAAGATACGGACAGCCGTTGAGGATACAACTTCAGCAATACTGTACAACACTGACAAAGTATTAGCACAGGGTCATCGAAAATTGCGTTTGATGTCAACGTTCCGCAAATTTTACGATCGGTATAATAGTCTTATTTGCGATTACTCTTTTTCACTAGATGAAATGTTGAGTTACCTGTTAGCGGATGCTGAATTGGCAGTACCAATTGTGACGAGGGTTTCTCTATCGCCTATTTTATTTGAATTTGACTGTGGAATCACGGCGGATGTGGTATATCAACAGGGGATGCTTACTCCTCCATGACACCTGATCCCAACTCTTGATTTCCAGAGTTCTGTGTTTGTCCAATATCGCCAGATTTGCATATGACATCTAGCAGATTTTTACTTTGGTATCTGAGATTCTATAATTATACATCTTCATAAATTCTTGCGATTTCATTGGACATAAAGCGTTGAGTATTTTCGACTGTCCATATTATTCCATGGTGATATCCAGTGGGGAAATTTAAAATACATATCACATGCGCAGAAATGATGCGCGTACGGTTCGTTTTTCTACTATGTGGTAATTATGTGTAATCTCTATTGAGATCACCAAAGTGTTTGAATGCCGATTGGAATATGAGTCTTGAAACATAAATTTTAAGCGATGCATAATGGAACCTAGATAAACGACAGCAAGAAGACAAAATTCAATGGTTTGACAGAATTGATATACCGTTTTCACAATATAATTGCTGATATCAACCAAAAGCATGCTCGCCTTGATAGAGGCTTAAGATTAAAAATCGACGCAAATAACAGAATTAAAAAGTAATGTCAAGTATCAAAGGCAGTTTGTGATAATAATTAATAAATACACTTTGGTTTTTTCATGGATAAAGTAAAAATAAAATTGCTGTTGTAGTTTATTGTTTTTATTTAATTCAGTACACTGTATCGTTATAATATTGTAAATTTAACATTCCTAAGAGGAGGGTAGTGGATATTGTCACCCATTTTAAAAAAAATCATTGCCTCGGGGTAACAATTCCCACTACCAACCGCTCAAGAATGTTATATTTATATAATAATATTTAGAATTATTCAAAGATAATACTCAATAAGATTGAAAGGAGTTAATATAGGACTATGAAATAAATAAACAAATACATCCCAAAACCGACCTGTTTGTGTATTTAAAACGCAGATTGTCTAATGCCCAATATGTTTCATAAACTGTATAATTGCTTTTATTTGCGAGGGATTTAATTTCACTATTTGATGCCTTCTTTGTTGTTTTGCGTATTATCGTGTTTTCGCCACAGTGGATAATTTTCCAATGTGTTTTTAATGAAGGAGAACAGAAGCCAAATTATATATCCGTTAAAAGATTGTAAATTACATAGACAGCCTCTAAGTCAAATCAGAATCTAATTTAGAAGACCAGTCGATAATTGATAAAAACCCAAAACAATTAAACCCAGGTATTTCGTATTTGAATATTTAAAAAAAAATCAAAACTAATGTTTTTCTACATGAACAATTTTCTGTGCAAGAATTACAAATGCACCTTCATAATCGGAACCATGTACAAGACTCTCATGTTGTATGTACTGATCGAAGTCCATGTCTTTCCATACAATTATGTTGTATCCAGACCTTTCCAGAACATTACGAACAGACGTCCCACTTATACTCAGACCTGGGAATTCCATATCACCTATTTTGTAATACGACTGCATGGATACACCAATGAGAACGAAAAATCCGCCTTCTTTGAGAAGCTTTGTGACATTTTTCACAGCATGTTCATACTGTACTTCAGTTTCCGTGGCGACTTCTAGACACAAACTTGATGTTATGACGTCATATGTCGGCTGATACGGGCAATCTAGCAGAGGATTTTCTTTCGTGACGTCGATTCGCAAGACATTAGATACTTTGGTTTTGATTTCCTTGTTAAATTCTTTGATCGACCGTCTTCAAGAAAGGAAAATGTAGCAATGAATGTAACTTTTACACCAAAATTTCAGGTAAAATACACACAATCATATTCAACCAGGAACCGAAGTTACCAAATTTTCTCAATACTCAAATTCAATTTTATTTCATTATTTTGACAATATAGCTGTTTGTAAAACTTTTTTGGTTTTGTTGATTATATACGTAATATTATTTATATAAATTATTCCGTCTTACGTATGAATAATTTGTAAACAAAATGAATACATACGTTGCGTACGGTACTCAAAATTTTAGTACGTAGTCAAATAATTTTTTAACATTTCTGAAATATCTCTTGAAATGAGCAAGAATTGTGATCATTTACAAATATTTTCAGGCTACAGAATTTCTCCACTGAATGATCATAGTGTATTTTACCTGGTAAATGAACGTTTTATCTCTACACATATCTCAAAAAATTATATACATTCATACGGGGTTTTTAAAGTTTGGATTTCTAAGAAATTGGTAGCATTAAATATTAAACGAAAAACAAACAATAACATATTCAATTTAAAGCTTATGATTATTAATCTAATAACGATTTTTTACCTAATTTGTAGATACTTACCTTTTTGGAAGTCCGGGACTTAAAATTGTGTTTAACCTAGAAAGGGACAACTTGCTGTGATCCAGTGGTACAACGTTCGTGCTAGCGGGAGGTCTCGGAGTCAATTGGCGGTACCGGTCTCTCAATTATATATTTTAATGTTATTGTTAAATCTGACATTTTATAAAACTCGTTCAAAGACAAGGCGTCGAGCGTAGTTATTAGATAGATGCGAAGATTTATATCAAAATATTTTTGAATATCACTTTTACCGGTTGCGACGGTCTAGTGGTAGATAATACGACTCGCAAACAGAAGGCCCCGAGTACGTTCTCCAGACCGGGTCATACCAAAGATTTTAAAAATGATAGTGACTGTTACTTCGCCAAGCGATAAGCATTCAAAGTGAATGTCATGAGTCTCTTCGGATCGAGGTCCTTTTGTCACGGAAGGCGTGGCATGTAAAAGAATTCTGAATGCATTGGTTTCAGTCCATAGCACAGGCCACAATTTGTAGAACCTCACCTAAAACTCTGAATAGTGAGACAATTTTGACGGGATGTAAAACAAAAACAAACAAATAAACATGAAAATCACTTATTGATGTATATATCATTTTGTTTTCCATATGTCTATAAAACAATTAATAGTCAGTTCCATGCCATATATCACTCACCTATCATTAGCTAATTCCATATCATAATTCAAGATTTCTTGTGACAAAACCATATCGCCATGCCACCAGTTTCTTAGAAAATTTATATTTTGAGGTGCAAAATCACTTAAGTGTATATTTTCAACGTATCGGCTTGCGTTTAGAATAGAATGTATCGTTGGTCCAGTTCCAATGTCCAGTAGTTTTCCACCTGATATTTGACCTAAAATTAAAATACAGATGAAGGTTACATCAATGGCAGATCCATGCCGTCAAGGAAAGATAAAGAATATTTAACATACTGTAAGTGTTCGCTGGTCGAAAAAGACTTGATATCTTTACCTCGAAATCATGCCTTGTGCAAACAAATTCAAACAATAAAAAGTTATAATTTGACATTTTTTCTGCAACTTCTATAACGAATTCTAAAACCGCTCGAGACATTGTAAATATTTCCACAAATATGCTTAATCAATATGAGTACACGTTCTAAAAGAATATAATGTCATGAAATGTATCTTAATGAATAGAACCATTTCATGATATAGAAATAAGAATAAAATTTCAAAAAAAAACATTTTTTGAAAGAGCACCTTTGATATCACACCTGGATAAATTCGCACACACTAAAGAATATCTATTAAATTTTGAATGGTAAACTTACAGTTTGGCCATTTCGGCTATATTTTTAGATTTATTATTTGACCTTGTATGACACCCCTATATTAAAGTGATATGAGCTGTCGTAGGTAAAACAGTTTGCATGCCAATTTTTGTAATATTTTATCTCGTATACATCCCAAAGAGACCATCTGGTGGTTAAAATTACAAATGTATGGGTAAAATTGCAACAATCTTGCCAAACGTAACCCGTAATATCAGGGAATTTTGTCCTTCATTAGTCTGAGCATTGCAAATAATCTTTCGGTCAAATAAGCACGTGTTATTTGTTGATAATATATATTTTATTCTTTTTACCCTTTGCATTTATTTTCGTACATTATCATTTCATACGTAAATCAGGCAAAATTGGTCTTTTCCGTCGTTTTAAAACATTTGTTTCTGAAGTTGTCCACGTGGCGGGTATATCGGGTGATCTCGACCCATTTTAACTCGTTTGATTTTGATTTTGGCGATGTCAGCATTCATTTCAGAGTTACATTAAAGATTTGAAAAAATTATTTTAGTGACCTGATATTTTTATTCATATATTCATATGATTTGCTTCAAGTATTTAACAGCGTTGAAAATCACATATTTTACATAACACATGTACTGTCCAATGAAAAAAAGAAAGTTCCAAGGAGCTTTATGTCTCGCCTGCGAAATGTAATAAATAATAATAATAATAATAATAATAATAATAATAATAATAATGATAATAATAATAATAATAATAATAACAGTAACCGCGACCTACTTTCCTGAAATCAGGTCAGAGCAGGTCCAGTACCCATAAAGGCACATCTTAGGTACATGGGGATCATTTGTGTGAAGAATGGTTCCAATCCATCCAGTAGTTCTGCTCCGGAAACGATTTTCAGTGACCATGACCTAATTTTCAGAAGGCAGGTCAGACTAACCCTAGTACCCCAAAAGGCACATGTAGGGTACATGGGAATTATTTGTTTGAAGTATGGTTCCAATCCATCCAGTAGTTTAAGAAATCTGCTACGGAAACGATATGTTGACGACGCCACCGTCACCGCCGCCGGACGGAATTAGTGATCCCTATGTCTCGTTTCTGCTTCGCAGGAGAGACAGTCACGTCCTGTATTGTAAAGGTAAATATAAAACACATAACAATCGATAGTCTTTAACATACGCCGACTGTGTCAAGGGCAGAGATTGCTGATAGACCGAGTGCATAAAGGACCGAAATCCCCCTTGACCGAATTACGAAGCACATTCCTCACCTATTTGAAGAATTTGACCTTTTGTGACCAGTCAACAGGTGATGCTTACTCCTCCATGACACCTGATCCCATCTCTGTATTCCCAGAGATCCGTGTTTGTCCAATATCACCAGAGTCAGATTTGTATATGTATCCTGGACAACCTGAAGATTTATACTTTGGTATCGGAGATTTATATATTAACAATATCAACATGAAATACAATAATTATCGTGAATCATGCATTGGATTGGATCGGGTGTCAGATAGGAGTCAATTCCCCTGGTAGTATGCTACATCCGTAGCAAAAGATTCATGAAAACCTCTTGTGTTCGGTAAAAAGATCAAGCTCAGTGAAAAGGTCATCTGGTAGTTTTAAATCTTATTGGCGAAAGGGAGCGATTGTAAATTGTTGTGCTCAAGAATGCTATGTAACCCGTATGCGTTTGATTGAAAGGAAAGTGGTGCCAGTATGTTGACCCGCATAGTTAGTAAGGCTTTCAAAATGAGAGAGTGTGAAAAGTTGGGTGTGGGTAGTTATTTAACACCCATTTGGAAGAAATGGATTGCAAAAACATGTCAATTACATTCAGAGCACATCGATTGAATCATTTATTCTATGCTGCAGGGGCTACATATTACCATGCAGATAACATCATTGAATTTCTAAACCTGTGGGAAGACCCAAATGACCTTCTCAAAAGCATTTCTTTTGATATACGGGAAAAGGCATTTCTTTGCGGCATCCGTGGCCTTGGTGTCATAAAAAAGGTAATTACTGGTCTTCTTTGGCGACTCATAGAGTCAACTGAAAATGTCCCGTCTCTCAATCCTCACTTGACTCATCTTAAAAAAATTGAATGAACTCTCTATTGATGCAAGTCCATTCCTAAGAGTGGCAGCTCATTGTTTTACATTTTTGTTTAACTAGACAAATAATACTTTCAATTCGTTTTGTAATAAATATCGCAGAAATCTAGTTCATCATACTATGAATTTATTGTACACATACCTGCTTCAAAAATCTGATGTAATGAATCCAAAACGAAATTGAAATAATTTCCCTTGTCCCCTTTTCTCGCTACCTTCTGACAATATGTTTGAGAATATAGAGAGGAGTCAAAATTCAATTCATAGTTTACTGACTTATTCACGGTAGCCATCTTGAAATATCACTTCTGAACTGGCGTTAGCAAAGAGTTGTCAGCAGCGATGGCCATATAACATGTCCTGTTGTCGAGTTAAAGTGCACGCGTCACACCTTTACGCTCAAGCATAAAGCCGTAAATAATCAAATTCATTTAAAAAATAGAAAGATTCAAATTGCATCTGGCAATTGGTTTTTACTTTCTCGAACAATTATCAGAACATTTTGATATAAAAGTAAGAAATACAAGTTTACTGAAAAAACAAAGAAAGGCAACGATTTGAAAGATTAGTTGATCGTAGTCCGTGGAGTCCGACAGTTCTTCCTGACTGTAAGAGATAACAAGTACTGTACAATGAATATTAATCTACTATAGTCATATCTTCCCGTTTAAACTGTTCAATTGTAAATATTTTACTATTGTCGTTCCATCTTCCTGTCTAGATGTTTATCGTC
Source organism: Atrina japonica (assembly GCA_030159075.1). Classification (NCBI taxonomy): domain Eukaryota; kingdom Metazoa; phylum Mollusca; class Bivalvia; order Pterioida; family Pinnidae; genus Atrina; species Atrina japonica. The sequence goes on along the minus strand of BROG01000323.1, from coordinate 706,883 downwards.
ATCCAGGGAAAATGACACATCTTCAACCGGCATGAAACACATCTAAAATAATTATTTCAATCTTTACTACTCAGTTATCCTATCATTACCACTTACAATAAATCTACATCTAAAACAACAAAAAAAAACCACAAAAAACAAAACAAAATCAAACAAAACAAAAAACAAAACACCAGAAGAGTGAACTGAACAGACAGGCGTTTCTGCATTTTAAAATCCGGTATTTACAGTAATTTGTAGCTGAATCATCTTTGCATTGTTGCTAAATAGAAGTGAAATTCTTGTATTTTAGATAAAAATTCACCAAAGAAACAGACATGTACCGGGCAAACTTTGATCATAATACTTTGGCTTGGTCATTCGATTAAGTTTATTTACTAAAATTACATTATCGTTTCTCAACTAAATGATTTATATCATAAAACGAAACATTAATGATGACAAATTTAGCGTTACGATACGCAACGGGTGATATTCTTCATAAATAGATTTATTTTTCATAAAGGATTTCATCCATGAATGTTTGATATCGTTATTAAATATTCACTTCTATACAAAAGGGTATTTATGAATAATTTTAAGATACTGTAATGATCACGTAAAAGTGATATAAGTAATTTTCCCTTGCCGTTTATATTCGTTGCTGTATTCTTTGCAGTACATTACATTTTTGCTTGACGGTGCGATATTGTGTGTATTTATTAACGCTCGTCTTGAGCATAATAACTTTGGTATTATGTTTTGATATTTACAACAACCATTTTGGGTGTAACTAACCCATCATGCGATACACAAAAGAATAATAAGTTGCCCTCGTGTGTTTTGCCCGACTGAAATTCCATAGGTATAAAATCTACATAATGATGTCATATAAGCATTCATGTCTACCAGTCATCCTTTCTTGAATCATCCGCCAAATTCAAAGGAAGATTGATTTAAGTTTAAAATTGATTGACAAACAAGTTATGTCAACTTATGTTTATGCTCTCGATGCCCCCCTGTTATTGGCATGCCGGGTCCTTGCTATGTTAGAAAACCGGAGTTCCCCGGATAAAACGCTCATGACAGACTTGACGAGCGCCAATCCATCTCACATACTCCCAACCCGGATCGCACTTGCAAGTGGAGATTGCGCTAAGCCCTGTGCTTATCTGAAAATATATACATCCTCCTCAAAATCGGTATAGACGATTTATGGACTTCTGTCGAATAGACATATCAACAGTTCAGTTAGTGAGACTAATAATTGCAAACGAGTTCATGTTACTGACCGTACAAATTTCGAAATGATGACTTAAAACGTATTTTTTTGTACGAACAACTTATCAGTTATATCTTGCTCTATATACAGAATAATATATACCAGTAAAACGATGGTGACCTCCGTGACCGCGTACCTAGGTATTGCGCTTTGAACTAAGAAGTGTCTCAATTCTGGCCAATTCAAGTTGGAGCCCTGCTGGGATCTAAGCTGATTTTGGTGAGAAATTAAAGTTTGTCAGTTTATTTGCGGTAGGTCGGTGGTCTCTCCCCAGGTACATTGTAACTAGGTGCTCTCCTCCAACATTAAAAACTGGCCGTCAGCACATAAGTGAAAAATTGCCGCACGTAGCGTATAACAGCACTCTAACTTAAAAATAAAAACATTTCTTGACTTTGTATCCATCCATCAATATTATTGTTCGTTTCCCTGTTCTTTTACGTCCTGTAACTTCTGAATTGCTTAAATCTGTACGATGGTTGATAAAATCTCGAATTCGAAATTTTGTTTAAAAAAAAATATAAATTCTGTTTTATACCACACTCAAAATTTTTTTTATTAATATGACGGGGCCAGTTTTTATTGGTTACCTGGCAAGGGACCACCGGCCTTCTACAAGTAAACTGGTAGACTTGCCCACAAAAACAGCTTAGGTTCAAACAGGATTCGAACCTGAGCTGACCAGAAGTAAAACTGAAGGAGTACTAATTAATAATCAAAACTCAAGTCTATTATAACACGACGAATTAGATGTGCAAATGGTCTCAACATGAAGAATAATTACGAATCCCAAACGGGTGTCCGGAAAGAGTCAGCGTCTTCTGCTGGCATGCCACACCCGTCTCAAATGTTCCATGGAAACCTTTCTAGTTCGATCAACGGGTCAAATTCGGTAAAAAGGTCAAGTTTGGTGATGAGGTCAAGTTCGGTGAAAAGCATGATTGGTGAAACGGAGTCACTGTCTGTGGCCGTGATCCAGAATACTATCGAATATCTCTAAGAGGGGGACTTCATAATGTTTAACAAGATCCCCGTATCGACCATAAAACTTCTTAAACGACGACTCCAAGCATTCAACAACGTAACCTTGTGTAAGTAGTTTATTGGTTAGTCGCTTAGCTCTCAGAATAAAACATTCATAATTAGAGCATGCCCTAGCATAACGTATAAGTTGTGAATATTACTACTTAGAAACGGGAAGTTTGTGATATGGAAATTGAAATCGTCTCGTTTGTCATAGAGGGATGTGTGAAGTTGACCGTCTTTTCCAATCGACAGGAGTAAATCTAGGTAAGAAGCAGATGTGTTGCTCTCTCTGCCGTCTCATTGATCTCTAGCTCAACAGGATACATCTGGCCGAGGTAATATTGAACCGAGATGCTCACTGTTTGTTTCCTTTGGAGAGCAGAGACTGTATAAATTCCGCTTCATATTAATACAAAAATATGTCAGTCAAGACAGGTGCACAATTGGTACCCATTGGAATGCCGACAATCTGTTGGAAAACTTTTCCCGCAAAAACCACCGATAAGTTGTCTACTAGAAACCCCAGCATCTTGATAATATCGTTGTTATTGGAATCAGAGTGTTCCTTGACAAAATAAGGTTCTTCCTGATCTAACACCAAATATTTAAATCTGCGATTTCCATTTTTGTGTACAAATGAGTTTTGTATAATAGATGTTAATTTTTTTTTTATGAAGGATTGTTGTGTAAAGGGTCGAAAAATCAAAAGACTTGATGCTTGTAATATGTTTGAAATTTGGAGATTTTAAATGTTCCAACAATTCCTTTGAATTCTTTAGGATCCACATCTTATTGACTCCGCTTCTTGAGTAGGCCGTTGTACAGTACATCTGAAGACCTTGTTTAATATGTGTTAAAAGTTTGGTAAGCAAAATAGATAAAGGCTTGGTGGAACACTTAGATGACCCCGCAATGAAGCGGTGTTTATAGGGATTTTTGTGCATCTTCGGAATCCAATAAATATATGGCAATTCAAGCTCCGTGTCACTTGTGGCTATTCCAAACGAAGCGAGAACGGATTTATGATTATCTAATATTTCAGAGGTAGAGAAATCGGTTAGAGAGTATGTAGGATTTCCAGGAAGTGTGTTTAGTCCAAGTTCCTCTTGTAGGATGCTGAAGTAGTATCGCCTGCAGACAAATGTGAAGTTGTGAGATGCTTTGTCAGCAGGAACGATGACAAAAAAATTCATGGAGACGGGAAAGTTCTCTGACAACATCAGGGTCACGAAAAATTGAATTGTGTTTTGTGTTGACACAATGTTTAAATCGTCGAATTCTTCGGTTAAGAACATTACTGATCGACTTAATCCACTCCGAAAGAGTATCAGGTTCGACATCTTCTTTCTTAGCCCAGCGTATGGCGTACTCTTCACAAGCGTCAATAATAATTTCAAATTTTTGACGCCATGTAAACGATACAGGTTCCCTATATTTTGGGCATTTGCATAAAAGATCTCTCAGTTTTCTGTTGCGCACAAAGTTGAGATCACCTGTCACAACATGGCCACATGGAGAGTACATGAATTCAGATGTAGAACAGGTACAAGGCGGAATGTTCTGGGAAAGGCTGGGTAAATTGAGTTGCTGCATATTTGCCTTGTAATTAAAGATCTTAGAGGCAACTGAACGCGTATAGCTATAGGAAATATGTGGTGAATCTTTGTATTGGAAGTATTGCGGGATCTTACTTTGGACGGATTTTTGGTTCAAAATATTGCTTATATTCAAAGCGTCAATGCCCTTATTAGCAAATTTGACCTTGAGGGACGGGCGATTACTCGTTTCTTTATGTTCATTAGTCCTGACAGCTTTGAATAATCTGTTTTATGAAATGTCCAAAATGACACCATGAAGTCGATACTCTGGAGAACCAGCATCGGTAAAACATACTGTCATCGTAGATTTGTACAAGTCATGTAATTCTTTCAACGGAAGTGAGTACAGTTTTGTACAATATGATGCAGACCTAATTGACGATTGACGAATGGTAGAAGACCATCGAATGAGACATCATGAATCTCGGGCTTGTTATATTTCCTTGAGCCATGGCTGCAATGTCTCCTACTGGTTCGGTCAAAAAGGTTTAAAACATTTACCGATTGGCATCCAGGACTAGTAAGATTCCCTACGCTATCGACATGGTCGTTGCATCCACATGGTGCAGCAGATCCCAGCTGTCGAATCCAGTGTTCTTCCCGTTTTCGTCGAAAAGGGATGCTTAAGTTGGGGTTGTTTGTGGGATGATATATCTTTTCTAAAATACGGACTCTCAGGGAAAGGATAGAAAAGAAGTGAGAGGCTTCATAGGTCAAAGCGCAATGGTCTAACCACTCTGCCAAGAAGGCTCCAAAACTGAAAGGATGTATGAAAGCACGTGATCATTCAGTGACCCATTACTGAGCTTGAAAGACTACGTGACCAATATGTACTGGTCACAGCAAACGAAGACTCGAATGATATATTTCTTATTTGTCGTTAGGTACATTACTATAATTGTTTATTAGAAGAACTAGGGTTATTACGAATACCGGTAATCCAACATACACATGCTGTCAACTTTCAAAGTACGAAATCCTTCAACACTATGCGAAAGTATCTCACATGTTTGATGTACCTTCTACTGATACTGATTTTGAGCTACAATATTTATATCGGATACCTAAACATCACAAAACCCCGTATAAACAGAGGTACATAGCAGAATCCAGCAAATGTTCCACAAAACCTTTATCTTTACTCCTTACCAAAATACAACACTGTACAATTGCTTTTCCAAGAAGCCTTGTAAATCAGATGTGGATACTTAAGAATTCTAAAGTGCTTTTAGAAAATGTAAAGATACACCATTTTTCTCGAGTTCACAGTGTTAAAGCATACGATTTTTTGAAAATTTTTACACAATAATTTCACATAAAGAATTTGAAAATAGACTTTTTGGCAACTGTTCTTTCACCAAAAGTGGTATAATTTAGATATCAAGTCCTAGGCTATAATGATACTTATTTCCTCCAACACCATTCTGATTCAAAACATAAATACACTGAAGTTGATATAAAATACAATATATTTGTAATGTTTGGAGAACAGGTTTTTCAGCAGACTGTTTCAATTCCCATGGGAACCAGCTGTGTGGGGGGGGGGGGGGGGGGGGGGGGGGGGGGGGGGGGGGGGGGGGGGGGGGGGGGGGGGGGTGTTTCCTGTTCTTTTTTCTGAATCAAAAGATGAAAAGCCTCGTGGTAAGCCTTTAATTTGACATCTATAAAATATCGACGACGTTTTGTCAATTAGTAATGACAATTTTCATACATATGTCAATGCGATATATACCAAAGAACTAAAATTAAAGACATGTCAGAATCAAGCGCACACGCATACTAATTGGAGATTTTACTTAGTTCAGAAAGAAAATTGAAATACGACATATACACCTATACGACAAACGCGATGATATCAGTTTCCCAATCGTTAATTTCCCATATTTAAGTAGTAATATCCCCGCTATCACCTGCCTGCGACCAAATTTTCTTCGGCTGGTTTTTATGTTTCACTAAATGAAATGTTGAACTACCTGTTCGGTTTATCCGTCATATATTCCATTTGTATTTGGTCGTGGATTCATGGCGAGTGTGAACGGTCAACAGGGGATGCTCACTACTCCATGGTACCTGATCCCACCTCTAGATTTCGAAAAATCTGTGTTTATCCAATATTCACTAGATTTGTATAATTATTGTACCCTGGACATCATGAAAATTAATACTTTCGTATCTGTTATTTTTATAAACAAACGGGAAGTCCAAATGTTGTCTGAAACTTGGTCTGAACACACTTGACACCTGATTATTCTGTTTTTCTTCAATATATTTTATAGTAAAATCCATATAATCTGGCGGGGTGGAGACTCGTGACCCCTTCCTTGACCTTTACGAGTTTAAATTTTAGGTAATAAAGCATAACTACATTACAAATACACTGTCAACAGTAATCATTCCTGTTTGTCATCATACCTACGAGTATCAAGTTAGGAATAAAAAGTTTTTCCCGAAAAGATTGTCAAAACCAAAACCATAGTAGAATCACAAGTTTGCTAGTCAAAAAATTACTCCACCCTTCCAAGCAATGTGAATTGGACTATACTAACCTATTTTTCATTATGTGTATTTGTATTTGTAGTTATCGAAATACTAAGAGGAACAGGACGAAGGGAAAATATTATCCCGATAAGAACATTGGTGCATAAATATCATAAATGATCATCGCCGCTTATCTAAAACTTGATATAAATAATGACACAAAAAGACTCATAAATTATACTTTATTTCAAAGTTTGACAGCGGAACTAATATTTTGATGCTCGAAGTCGTCTACGGTCAATTAATTTTTACCCATGGAACTGGTTTTGTTGATGTTAACCTTCCTTCCACTTACGTAAGTCAATATGTGGCAGCAACGAGCATGGTATCGCTGGGTTCCTGAGGATATATTAATTTCAATTTAAACCAATTCAGTAACATATGTCATATATATTTCATTTGTTAAATATACAGTGGAATCTTGCTATTTACACCACCCAACACGATGACCCTAAGTGGTCTATTTAGTGAGGTAATCCCTTAAGAGAGGTTCTGTTAAAGGTTCTTTTTAGATATCTATCAGGAGACAGAATAATTGTGGACTGAGGTGTTCTCCAAAGCTACGCGGTCTGTAGACGGGGTTACACTGTACAATTCAACGGATAGTCGTGTGTGTGTGTGTGTGTGTGTGTGTGTGTGTGTGTGTGTGTGTGTGTGTGTGTGTGTGTGTGTGTGAGTGTGTGTGTGTGTGTGTGTGTGTGTGTTTAGTGTGTGTGTGTGTTTGGTGAGTGTGTGTGTTTAGTGTGTGTGTGTGTTTGGTGAGTGTGTGTGTTTAGTGTGTGTGTGTGTGTGTGTGTGTGGTTTTAGTTGTTATTTATGTGTGACAATATATAAAACACATATGAAACGAAAGAATCTTAGGGTCAAAACTCTGTATGGAATTTACCTAGTTATGTGAGGAAATCGCAAAGCACCGTAAACTGTATTTGCTTTTTACACACCCTTGCTATTTCAATCGGACTGCAATTGGAAAGTCCGTAACTCCTCGGGGGTTGGGGGAGCTTACGCGATTTCATTCATATTCAGTAGATAGAAGGACATATATGAGTTCCCAAAATTTATTTACATTATATATTATTAGTAAATTCTTGCTTTTAATAACTTCTCTAGAATTTGCCCTTTATCCTATTTTAACAAAACTTGGTTCACCGAACGTTGTGGTTTCGTTACTCATATGCGGGAAATTCCACTGCAATCTATTTGCAATTTCAGCAGAAATACATCATTCTGCACGAGAGTAAAACTCTAGCGACGCCATTTGGAAATTCCATAAAACCATTGATACCAAAGTAATTTATGGATGTAAATTAACGAAAATATTACGACCATTAGGCCCAGATTTTTTGTGTTAAACCTGCCATTTTTCATTTACTTCAGGTGTGTACTAAATTCAGAGGACAAAGTCAAACAACACATATGCAGAATACCAAGAATATTTTCTCCACATTGAGCGGTCTCCAGGCACCTCTGGATGGGAATATTAAGTAGGACTCCGCTTGATGTGTTTATGAAATTAATATATATATATATAACAAAAAAGAATAGATAGTGAAATATATATTTTGGAACTCGTCTATGTCCTACTACTGTATAATGATACCATTGTCGTGCAAATCGGCGAAATATGTCGTGTTTTTTTAAAACGTTTACGGGTGACAATGGATGGGAACGAATCACAGAAATAATTAAAATTATTCAGTTTATCTAAAAATTTGACTGAAGCAAATGCAGAGAGAGCGCTTAAACCTTACATACACGTCAGGCATAAAACGAAACCAAGGCTTATGAATTATTATTCGAAAGATAAACGACGGAACTATCCATCTCCGTCTCTCTCTCTCTCTCTCTCTCTCTCTCTCTCTCTCTCTCTCTCTCTCTCTCTCTCTCTCTCTCTCTCTCTCTCTCTCTCTCTCTCTCTCTCTCTCTCTCTATATATATATATATATATATATATATATATTAATCTCACCTTAGTGATGGTACTAAAAATGCTTCTCTTTGTATTTTCTTTATTTGCGTGGTTGTACAAATGATACTCGAAAGTCTAACTTTCTTAATTTCGTGAAGCTGTGCTGTAATACATAAGATAATTATAAAGATGTTATCTAAACAGGTTTGCACAAACTGATACGAGCTTTAGCTATTACATATTTAAAATGTTAAGTTGTTACAAAGTAAGATAGATATAAAATCAAATGATCAAGTTTTCGAATACACGTTTTTCGGATACCTGAATGTATTCAGGAAATGGAAGTATAAAAGTACAATATATTTTAGTTCCTGGTCATGACAAAGTACACAATTTAGACGGCATCATCGCGCTTATCAATAATCGTGGGGCTTTTAAAAGTCAAAATTTAGCAACAAATGGTATGTTTTGGGAAGCATCTTTTTCGGTTTCTACTGTATTAAAGACCTTAACTTTGATAACTGTCAGAATTAATTCTGAATTAAGTTTAAATCACGTTGTAGTCAATGAAGACTAGATTTTCTCTGCGACATGAAATAGATGCGTAGTGTTTTGATTTATTTTATTCAATATCTAGCAGATATTTTAGTCATGCCACACTTCTTCTAAAATATTAATGTCGAATGATTGCCTAGAACGTTTTAAAGTGTTAAATTCTGTTTCTACCATTCGGTAAACGGGATAGTTAGATATCGCTTATGATAGCGTTGACAAGTGTGCTGTAAAATTGCTGAAGGAATCCTCCATATAACGAAAAAGTGTTTTCGTGACAATGCGTATCGTTTGGTATATATTTCATGAGCAGGGAGATGATCCAGTCGCGACCGGATCAGTCAAATACAGCCTAATGCTTTTCCAAGTTTATTTTGTTTTAGCCTGTTACGAATTATGGGCGCTTTGATAAGTAGTTTGTAAATTTCTGATAACAACAGACTTGCGCAATCTATGCATACCTAAAACAATGCAGTGTGTGTTTGAAGTCAAATAACAAAGCATGGATAGTTTTCTATTAATGTATTATGTTTGCTCATTTTGACATCACCCGTTGCACACTTTGGTTAGACACTGTACCTTAATACATATCAAATGAATAAGTACCACAGGTAGAAATTCCGGTCACACGTGTGATATTTACAAAATTGCTATATACCACGTGACAGGAAAACTACCATTAACTAACATTCGTTTATAGATCATTTCTGTTCAAAACATAATGATGAATGCAGTTCATGTCGCAATGAAAAAAATGCTGATAACTAAACAATTTCTATGTATTCCCCCTTTGTCATATCAATGCCCTGTTAATACTTACAACGTGTAAATCCAGTACGTGAAAATTGGTTTTCAAACCAGAAACGATCGCCCACTTTCAGTTTTTGAAACTCGTTAGCTAAGATGCATGCAAACGTTGGTCCAGTAAGACCTCCCGGAACTTTACGCTCAGATATAGCGCCAGCAAACAAATCTATATCATCTGGATGCCTAAAAATAGAAGTTATTTCGTTTTATACACATACACACAAATATATACTGTATACAGGGACACTTTTGCCCCGTTTTATATTTGCCTCTTTCGCAATCATCGTCAGTGGACGAATTCAAAACTGGGCGAATGTAATATGGTAAATTATGTATCTTTTATAATAAAAGTCTGGGCGAATTTAAAACAATTCACAAATACAGATACATTTTTAATTACATGCTGAACAACGCGCAACAGGAATAGAAAAGTTGTTATCACTACGGAGCAACCGTATCACGCCTACAAACTAAGACACGAATGCTCCCTTGAATATTTATCAGCTGTATCAAGTAATATATATGAAGCAGCCCGAGAACCACCGATAATTAACTCTACTGTCTCATCTCTTGAGGCAGAATATCAGCATTCCACACTAGTGGTAAATATGTTATCCAACCCATAATATAAAACAAAAATATCACTCACAAAAACCTGGCACATAGTCTCTCTTTTTCCTATCTATCTCTCATAAGGCAAGAAAAAGTAGACCAGAAAATTTGAAGACTATTTTCTTTGGTAGAGCGAGAAAAAGACAATATAACTTGATTTCGCTTGGATATTTTTTTTTCTAAACTAAACAATTTAAATATTTTTTGGTGAATAGACTCTTATAATTCGCTACCAAAATGTGATAAATATTTTTAAAGATATAGTTGTTCAATAAATTGTCATTTATTGACTATTTCAATTCGTTTTCGATAAGAGTATAGATGGTTACCATATTCTTCTATATTTCTATAGTATCTTAGGAAATGATATTTTGCATTACTCCAATCAAAATACAGTGTCCGACCACTAATCAAAAACTGATTAATTAATCCCATCTATAATGTTAAGACAATTTTCATTTCATTGATTGATTATAAACTGATCAGATTTGCTAACAAATGCCAATAAATAATGATACCGTTGTAAAAACTTTTGAACATATACTGTAGATATGAGTGTGAGCTATTTAAAACGCCATATCGAAGCGAAACAAAATGGCTCTGCACAGACTTGTTCTGTCTCGATTAAAAAAGCAGGCGAGGTAATGTTTTGATGGCGTGGGTTTAAGAGGTCGAAAGGCAGTGGAAATGTGAATGTATCTTCCTGTCGGTTGAGTTCTAACGAAACCTACTGATGGTTTATAAACATTAGACCTACTGCCTACTGTACGCTTATCTATGACACCGAGGCGGTTACCTATCAATGCAGATTAGGGAACAATTGACCGTGTAATTGTTTTATTGACACAATTATGTTTACTTGTGATCTCAACCGTGAAGAAAATCAAGAATTAAAACAATAACCGGATCATCAGGTGGGTTCTACTGTGATGATATGCCGTAGTAAAGAATTTATTTACATTGAGTATTGAAAATTTGTTCCCGGAATCTAATGTCGGAATTGGATACCGAATATTCCGTTGTAATGAGTACTTTGTATGTACATGTATGTTTGTTACCGAGCAATTATTGTCGGATACCGAATATTCCGTTATAATGAATGTCGTTGTAAAGCGTGTTCACTGTATATATATATATATATTTATATATATATATATATATATATATATATATAGATAGATAGATATGCGCGGAACAAGGCTGGGACAATTGAACACCTTCATAATAATTATGCTACAAGAAGGAAAGTCGCTTACATATGCATGGGGCTGAATTATTGTATTATGCAGTCGAATATGTTTTTTTCATTTCTGACTATGATCTTTATTTTCTTAATATTTCCATAATTGTTTTTGGCAAAATCTTTGTCGTTCCCAGTACATTGAAAACTATTATCATAATAATGGTGTGACATAAATTAAAAAGAATTAAAAGATCTGAATATATACACAAAATAACATTTACTATATTTGTATGGATTTGTCTTATAGTTTGTCGTAATTTTAACCATTTTTGTAAACCTTTATTAACTCAAGAAAAAGAGCCTCGACAGGCCTCAGCAGTCATCTGGGTGACATTTGACCCTTTTGGATCCATTGTGGATACTAAACCTTTTTCACTCATAAACATTTAGCAACTAATAGGGATATGTTCTGCCTTATTTGGTTGCAATTTATACATTGCTTCTCGAGAACCCAGAATTATGTGAGAAGTGATGTTTTCCTAATTCCTACGTTGCCTGAGACCCTGAACGATGATCCAATGAACTAGAAACTCTGTCTATTGAACCTTTGTTAATTCATCACAATTTTCTAATATATCTTTTTATGGAAGATACAATTCAGTTTGTACGCCATCTGAATAAAACTGTTACCTTTGTCATTTCAACTGGAGCTAAAGGATCGTTTGTGAATTTAATTTTCATTCGCAAATCTTGAAGATAAAGAATTACCAATCATACTTAAAATGTGCGAGGAAACTGGTTCATTATTTCTTTAAAAGATGTATCAAGTTTTGGCCCATATCGGGAATCCAAGGATCATAGCCCCTTTTTAGTACACGTTGCCATTGCGATACATATATTTTCCAAAATTGATCCACTGGGTCTTAAAAGAAGTCAAAATATGTAATGAAATATAAAAAATGGATGTTATCCCAAAAAAGGAAGATACAATGAGACAGTATTTGGCATGTGTATGGATGTGCTCCAACGACGGTAACTTGGTTACATATGTCCAAGAGATTTATCAACCATAAAAGTTATTGGATTGTGGTGGAGATTGAAATACTAATCATTTATTGAATACTTATTGATATCATGCAATCAAATAATTTGTGGTAATTAGTTCAAGACTGTCCCAAATCATGCAGTATTTGGACTACAGTAATAACCAAGGTTAGTATTTGGACTACAGTAATAACCAAGGTTAGTATTCCATATGTAACCAGGTAGTTCATATCTGCTTCAAACATTTTTTAACATAGTGAAACTTGTTTATAACGACCTCCTTAGGGACACAAAAACATGTCTTAATAGGGGGATGGTCTGGATATAGAGGTTGATTTGTACACAAATGATACTATTTGGGGACAACAAAAAAACGGTGTCTGTAATTAGGTGGTCTTTATACACAGATGGTCGCTAAAGCAAGCAAATGTCAGATCAGTTTCAATTCAAATGCGGAAAGTGGATTAAAGGAAATTCATGGCTATGTTGTTAAGTGCCAGTATGACATACTGAGAGCATTGGTTTTGTTTCCATAAATACACACCTATATACACAGGAAAAATCGAAGATAACATGCCGTTCATGGTCCTTCATGCCACCAGGTCCTACTCCGAAATAAAGAATAGGAGGAAGGCCACAATACTTTCTCCATTCATTGTAGGACGGGATACCATGATCTCGACCTCTTTGTGTATTCAATGCAGGTAAATCAAAAGCAATTCCTTCGTTGTCTTGGAACAGTTTGTTCCTAACACCGTCCGCAAAACATCTGTCATCTTGATTTTGGCGGTCATATAGAAGCCATCTTCCTATCCCGTCATAACCGCTACCACTTTCACTTAAAAGCAAACTTGGCCTATTAAATGTTTGCTCGATTGGAACATGTAACTTTCTGTGACCAAATAGGGTAAATAAAAAAACATTATCTGATATTTCAGAATGTCCAAATCGGAAAGCAGCGACATTAAAGACATTTGCAAGAGTTGCATCTACTTTCTGATCGTAGACAGTATCGTAATCCTGGGAGCGTTCGATTAGTCCATATTTTATCCTGTACCGTTTGCTTAGTAGTAATGGTAAATATTCCTTGTATGTTATACGCTGCAAAACTGCAGCTATTATTTTCCTAGTTTCCTGGTATATTTTTTCATCTGTCCAGTGAGGATTTATAAGACTAAGCTTCCGAGCAATTCTATTGTGTTCTCTCACAAACACGGTATGTAGATATTGTAAGTTTGGAACTACCATTCTTCTCACATCACCTTTTCAGAAAAACACATAAAACGAACTATTTAGTGATTATACATTCTTTCATAATTCAGAAAATTTTAGCCATGCTTCCTGTTGCAATTTCTGTTGTTACTTTACCCAATGTAATCTCATTTCAAGTTTGATAAATCGTCTTTTTAGGCCTTTAATTTGATGAGATTTCAAGGAACGTTTTTCGGGTATTCAAATAATTCCATATTTACAAAAGAAGGCTGATATAATATAATCTACACATTGATGCATAGGAAATAAATGAATTTCTTCGTACCAGTATTAGTTCTAAGTGTGACATAATTTAAATCGTTTGCATTTATTAATAAGTCAATTAACCTGCTGATAAGGAATGTTTAATGTCAGAGTAATTCAAAAGCAATATATATATATATATATATATATATATATATATATATATATATATATATATATATATATATATATATATATATATATATATATATATATATATATATATATATATATCTATATATATTAGAAACATATACAGTCCAGCCCACTTATATTTAGTGTTACATTTAAATCCCGGTTTGTTCTCAACGATTTCGATACCCGGCCAAATGTCTTTATTGCCATTAAAACCCAGTATTTTAACACCCTTGTTAATTTGAAAGAGAAATTCATTACTCTTCTATCCGACTATATCCGGGTTTAACTGTAGTTATAAAATCGTTTCCTTGTCATTTTTGTTGACAGTTCCCGCGCCATTAGTACTATTATTGCAGACAACAATTAATGCAGAGCTAAAATAAGAATTTGGTTTTTATGTAACGAACTATAATCTACATAATTCACGATGTTTGGGAAAGGAATTTGTTATTTATACTAGTAAATACTTTTTAATGTATATGAGACATATCATACACATTTATACACAAATAACATCCTTGTAGGGATTGGCGGCATCATTGAGAAAAATTGCTTTTAAATTCAACCGATATTTCTTTTCACAGGGCACGTTTATAACAATAATCCTATTCTAAACACTGAATGATTTTTAACGAAAATAGTTACATTGGAAACTAATAAGAATGTGCATGTATTTCACATTTATTGTATATCTAAATGCAGTTTTTATTGACATTTTACAAAATAAATTACAATACAAAAAATGACGGAAATCATTATTATTATTATTATTATTATTATTATTATTATTATTATTATTATTATTATTATTTGTCTTTTAGCAAAAATAAACCGTTATAATAATCAGGTATAAGGTATTCTGCAGAGGACTGTTCAGTATTAGGTTTAGGGTTTAGAATCTCAAATTAAATCATTTTTTTCGGCAAATAATTGAGTAAATAATGGATTTAGCCAATTGGGTACCCGTTTTGGGAAAGCAAAAAGTGTATATTCCACAATGCATCATCTATTTTACAACTTTACGTGTTTAAGATCAGAAAATATATTTGAAAATCATTAATTCAAAACATCTTACCAGTTTGAAAACAGAAATCACCAGATTTTTCTATTATACAAGTATCATCATCAGCAGGTGGCATAAACCCTCCGTCAGATGTTTTTAAAAGTCCTGAAAAGGTGTAAGAAAAAAAAACCACGAAACTGTGAATTCTCAGTAATATAAAGAAGAAGTCCATTATATATTTTTTTCGCAAAACAACGGTATCAACACAAAGGACAATTGCGAATCCCAAAGAGGATGAGAAGTATTTTTTTTTATGGAAATCAAGGAAATACAATAGATTGCATAGACATTACCTCCGTAATTAGTTCTTAGACTCCTTGATAGCTCTTCTGTAGGCCCATATATCATGGAAGCATCGATATACGAAGAGTGTTGATTTAGCTGATTCAAGGGACCTGGAAATATAGTATATATGTATATCTCTGGAGTGTTTTAAAGATATCAAGGCAGTTCAGATATATCATATAAATTTGTATTCAAGGGCTTTGTCAATATATCTTAATTTTACACAAAATGAAAAAAATAACATTTCCACAATACCACATATTTTTTTTTTTAGAAATAACAATCACTAAATGTATTTATATCTGATGTATGTTTACGATGGAATGTGTATATATGGGTTAATGGGTGTTTGTCTATGGTTGAGTGTGCGTGTATTTGTGTTCATAAATGGAGTTAAACCGCTGTATGGTAAAATAACAACCTGTGGAATTAAACTCCTATATAGTAAAATTACAACCCGTGAAATTAAACCACTGTAAAGTAAATTACAACTAGTGGAATTAAACACTGTATGGTAAAATAACAACCAGTTGAATTAAACTCCTATATAGTAAAAATTACAACCCGTGGAATTAAACTCCTATATAGTACAATTACAACCCGTGGAAT
Organism: Atrina japonica; assembly: GCA_030159075.1. Classification (NCBI taxonomy): domain Eukaryota; kingdom Metazoa; phylum Mollusca; class Bivalvia; order Pterioida; family Pinnidae; genus Atrina; species Atrina japonica. The sequence goes on along the minus strand of BROG01000323.1, from coordinate 690,743 downwards.
TAAACTCCTATATAGTAAAATTACAACCCGTGAAATTAAACCACTGTAAAGTAAATTACAACTAGAGGAATTAAACACTGTATGGTAAAATAACAACCAGTTGAATTAAACTCCTATATAGTAAAAATTACAACCCGTGGAATTAAACTCCTATATAGTAAAATTACAACCCGTGGAATTAAACTCCTATATAGTAAAATTACAACCCGTGGAATTAAACTCCTATATAGTAAAATTACAACCCGTGGAATTAAACTCCTATATAGTAAAATTACAACCCGTGGAATTAAACCCTGTATGGTAAAATAACAACCCGTGGAATTAAACACTGTATGGTAAAATAACAACCCGTGGAATTAAACTCCTATATAGTAAAATTACAACCCGTGGAATTAAACCCTGTATGGTAAAATAACAACCCGTGGAATTAAACTCCTATACAGTAAAATTACAACCCGTGGAAAAAAAACACTGTACAGTAAATTACAACTCGTAGAATTAAACTCCTATATAGTAAAATTACAACCCGTGGAATGCAAGGTTTTACACTCGTCTCATGGAATATTGTACATTGTTTTGTATGTTTATTTACACAGTACGTGTATCATCATGACACAGAAAGAAAACAAGATAGTTGAAACAATTTTATTTTCCGAGATGTCAGTCCTCTGGAAATACGTTTTTATTCTGTAAAATACTTTCAACTTTACTTCAAGAACGTCTTCAGTATTATTCAAGACAAACTGTTGTTTAAGACTTTAGTTCAACATGAGGTATGTTTCAATAAATGCATTTTGAAACTTCATTGAATTTTTAAATTTGACGACGGTGGATAAAAAATAAAGGGAAACATATAAATACATATTTGATATAGAACAGAAAAATGTCTGTTTCAAATGAATTTTGCGACTTTTCTCATTGGAGTATTGCTATCTTCAAAATAACATTTATTCAATTATTTGACAAATCATATAGCTAGCTCACCAACGTCAATAATTAAGATCGTATATTGTGAGTCACATAGTAATATGACTTCCAGGTACAAATAAAGATCACTTTTGATTAGCGGGATTTTGAAGTCCCAATGTTATTGATTTGTATGCTGAATCAAATAATATTGAATTATACATTATTCTGCAAAGAGATTTCATTTCCAGACAAACAAACAAACAACAACAACAAAAAACAAACAAACAAAAAATCAAAACACAAATGCATTATGGAATTAAATCTGATTCTTTTAGATATTGAATTGAATAAATTTACTTCATTGTAAAATATAAAAGATGAAATTGATCTTAAAGCATTAAGATGTGTATAAGTTCAAATTATAAATAATGTAAATACCACAGATAGCAAAGTGTTAACTATAGGTCGAGAGAACAATATATAGATATGGTGAATACTGGACAAACGTGGACGTTTCGATAAAGTAGAGGAAGTGTGGAACAATCAAAGAGTTAGGAGGTTAAATTTTATAATCTTACCTGGGTCAATCAATTAGTAAGGAGGTTAAATTATATAATCTTACCTGGATCAATCAATTAGTAAGGAGGTTAAATTATATAATCTTACCTGAGTCAATCAAGTAGTAAGGAGGTTAAATTATACAATCTTACCTGAGTCAATCAAGTAGTAAGGAGGTTAAATTATATAATCTTACCTGAGTCAATCAAGTAGTAAGGAGGTTAAATTATACAATCTTACCTGAGTCAATCAAGTAGTAAGGAGGTTAAATTATATAATCTTACCTGAGTCAATCAAGTAGTAAGGAAGTTAAATTATATAATCTTACCTGGGTCAATCAAGTGGTAAGGAGGTTAAATTTTATAATCTTACCTGAGTCAATCAAGTAGTAAGGAGGTTAAATTATATAATCTTACCTGAGTCAATCAAGTAGTAAGGAAGTTAAATTATATAATCTTACCTGGGTCAATCAAGTGGTAAGGAGGTTAAATGTACTATTACTTGGGTCAATCAATTAGTAAGGAGGTTAAATTATACAATCTTACCTGAGTCAATCAAGTAGTAAGGAGGTTAAATTATATAATCTTACCTGAGTCAATCAAGTAGTAAGGAGGTTAAATTATACAATCTTACCTGAGTCAATCAAGTAGTAAGGAGGTTAAATTATATAATCTTACCTGAGTCAATCAAGTAGTAAGGAAGTTAAATTATATAATCTTACCTGGGTCAATCAAGTGGTAAGGAGGTTAAATTTTATAATCTTACCTGGGTCACATGAAGTTTGTGGAGCTGCAGCAGAACGAACGAAGTTCATACACCGGTGGCGGAAATGTCTATCATTTTGTGGAATAAGTATTGGAAAACACGAATCTCTAGATAAAGTAAATACTATATCTATATATATATATATATATATATATATATATATATATATATATATATATATATATATATATATATATATATATATATATATAATATATAGATAGATAGATAGATATAGATATAGATATAGATATACATACAAATATGCTAAAATATTGACCGTTTTCTATGTACCTAGAATCCCCATTATTATGAAGTTCACGGGCATACGTCATATATACAAAGTTGAATTACAGACACAAGGCACCTTACCCAACACTGGAGAGGTACGAACTTTTGACTTCCGGTACCTCAACTTAGCTCTTATATGGTATGGTTTTGGAAGTATGGCAATACCTGTTTTACCTCACTGACCATAATCATATATCAAACATAAGTGTTTATTTTCAATCCAGTTTAGCCATTATATTCATTGAAACATTATCGACTCCTTTCAATATGTTTTCATGGGTATAAAGAAGGAAGCATTAGATGCTTAGATTTACCATTTTCAATTTTCTTTCAACTATGAGTTCTTAGTTTCCCGTACAGCAAATCCACGTTCCCAGAATAACCAACATTTGAATTAGACCATTTCCGAGCTGTTCCATTCTGTTCCGTTTTGTCGTCAAATTGTTCTCAAATTACATGACTTCAAGAGAATGTTGGGCAAGGTCACTTCTTTATAGTTTATAGAAATAAAGTTCATAACGAAAAGAAATAAACAACTCGAAAATGATTTGTCTTCATTATTTATATGACATTCATGAGCTGATGACGTGACATTGACGTCAGTAATGTTATACAGTAGCAATGTCCTACCATGGCAAACACATATCAGTATTCACCAGTGAAAATTTTGTTTCATGAACTTACATAAATGACTTTCTGTCAACTTTTTTATCAAAATATAAGTATTAAGATAAACATATAAACCTGTCCTGTGGCGATACACCATCCGTACAACACTGGATGTTCGAATCGTTAAAACCTGAAAAAAATTATATTGACTATATAATTTTACTGTACAGGGGTTTAATTCCACAGGTTGTAATTTTACAGTACAGGGGTTTAATTCCACGGGTTGTTATTTTATTGTACAGGGTTTTAACTCCACCTGTTTTAATTTAACTATTCAGGAGTTTAATTCGACGAGTTGTAATTTGAATGTGCATGGGTTTAATTTCACGGGCTGTAATTTTACTATATGGGCTTTAAATCCACGGTTTGTAATTTGATTGTACATGGGTTTAATTCCACGAGCTGTAATTTTACTATATTGGAGTTTAATTCCACAGGTTGTTATTTTACCATACAGGGGTTTAATTCCACGGGTTGTACTATGACCTTCTTTAGATGACATAGCAATTTTATTTATAATTTGATGGATTCTTTGACGTAAAGTTTAAAAAATCTTTCCATGTTTGCTGGGACACAGTAGTATTACTATTAGTTCAATATAAGTTCGAATCGTTCATTGAATATAACTTCATTGACAAAATAATTATCTACTCATCTACCCAAGTCCGACATTGATGTGAGGAGTGATGAGGACTTCTGAGGTCCCTTTTTGAGACTGTGTCTTAATCCTAGACACCATACTTAAAATAAGGCAATGGATGATATTATTAGTAAATACAATCATTTCACAATAGTTTAACCACTACCAAAACGACCACAACCACAAACTTTCTCACCTTTCGTCACAGGTGTAAAAACTAAATCATGATCCAGAAATTGTCCGTACGCCATGAACATAACGCTTACAAGTCTACTTCTACTTTTTTTACACTGTCTTTGATCAAACAAGATATTGCTGACATGGCGCGCGCTCGGCAAAGGATGGCCACTTCTACCAAATGTACGGGGCTTCCCCAAACCTGGAAATGATATAAATACTATTCATATATTAATTCTATCTCATTAAATGAACAAATGAAAGAGTGCCCATTATGTCAAAATTATTAAAATGTCTAATTTTGAAATACCCGTAGTTGAAATTAAAAAACGATCAATTTGTTTATCAATTTGTGGCCTGTTTACATTCTTTACCACAACCTGGTTTAAACATTTTAAGGTAAATGTTTTAACGGCTTAGTTTTAACCATACAGTTAAATTTTTCAAGAAAATCTCAACCGTGATCAAAAGCATATTTAAGATAGCTTTTGTACGGGATGTATTCTTTAGCATATTAAAACACAAACGCTGTTTTCAATCATTGCGATTTTTTCTCTGTTTAACATGTTTATGGTTTATGGCTAAAACGTGTCTCTGAGTATATAAAACAGGCATTATGTTGTGCACACATATCTGTGTAAGTGGTGTATAAATGTATGCAAAGGTGTGTATATAAGTGTGGGTGGATGTGCATTTGCCCTCGTGTGGGTATGCCAGTGCAAGTGGACATTTATCTGTTGTATGTGTGATAATTTGTATTAGAATAGATGTATGCGTCTGTGTGTACAATATGAAATGCTTGTGTTGTTGGACACGCATGCGGCTGTAAGTGTTTACCATCGTCGTAATCAGCTGGCAGAAGTCTAGCCTGTGCATTGTTCGATGATCCCCATGTTGGGTTGTCCAGGTTGTTGCACGTTCCATCAGCTGTTCGAAATTTTTCTTCTCTGTTGCACGTGGGGTTTTGATTCTGACATTGGGGAGCGATCGTTGTGCGCCACATCTCAATGAAACTCGGATTGTATTGTATATCTCGCAGTTTTAAACCAGAACTGTTAAAGAAAAATTCTTTGGAGGGCAAAAATGATATGATAGTACAAATATTATTGATTTTAATATCTACTCTCCGATCTGCTCACCTTGGAAATAAGAAAATCTCAACAACAAGACAACAACAAAAAATCTTGAAAACACGTTTTAGCATAGCTACAAACAGATATATAGTGTAGATTCAGAGAAACATTGCTCTTAATATCTTATCAGATATAGGCGTTCCTATGTCTTTCTTGAGTAGAAATCATGACGCCATACTCTTTGAGCATTCCATTGTAAAAATATGAAAGGTGTTTTAGCAGCAGTTATATACGAATTAAGATTTCCCTTATATCTAAAGTTTTTCGCAATTATACTAATACATGTCTTTCATTCTTAGGTACATTTCAATCTTGTGTCCGACTTAAGCTTTAAATAGTATTTGCAGACAGTAATAAGATCAATTTAGTTAACAGGGAAATTAAAATTTCCATCTTTAAATAATGGCAGCATTGATAATCGTTAATTTTGAAGTCTTACATGTTTAAAAGATTCTTCGTTGCGTAAGAAGCAAGACGAGCTTTGTAATTCAGTCTCAGATCATTGGCTGACTCCATTGGCCCCGTAATGATCGAATAGTGCCACCTTGCTGATCCCTTACCAACGAGTGAATCGATTCCTGTAGTTCACATGATTAATCAACATCAATATGCATAAAACAAAACAAAGCAAGTAATAAAAACGATTTCGAAAACATAATTATTATAATGTTCATATACCATCGAGTTAACAGTAGATAACTACGGAAATTTAAAAGTAGAATCAGGTGCACGGGAGGCGCTATAGTCTCCAATATATTGGTCACAGATAACAAAAGACTGTAGTATGAACTGGAATTAACAATGAATAAATCTAAAATATAAAACAACTCTCAGTTACCCAAGTATAAATCGTCACCACATTTCCTGGATACATATACAAATATAGCGAATATTGGACAAACACAAACCTCTGGAAATTAAGGAGTGGGATCAAATGCAATGGAAGAGTAAGCATTCCTTTTCACACCCACCATGAGGTCACGGGCAAATTCAAATGAAATAAGTGAGAAACAACTCCTCCCCACAATTAATTGTTTGTTTGTTTATTGTTGTTTAATGTCCCACTCATGAATATTTCATTCATATGGAGACGTCACCAACTGGCAGTGACGGGCTTCATATTTTGGCCTATGCTAGACACATACGGCCATTGAACAGTGAGGGTTCTTTAACGTGCCGACACCTACTGTGACACGGGAACTCGGTTTTTACTTTCTCATCCGAAGGACAGGAAACCAACCTGCCGCCAGCTGGTTCTCGACGATCAAGAGTCGAGCGCGTTATCGACTGAACCAGGCCGGCTACCCACAATTTGTATAGACGACATGATAACCGCTATCGAACATATAACTCAGCGTCTCGTTAAGTGAAACAGAGTAATTGCAAACACGGATATTATAACGACCCTAACATTTGTACCCATTACTATTTTAGAACTATGGATATACATGTATTTTATATTCGAGCTCAACTGATGAAGTCTTATTGATAGAAACGATCGTCTTGAGTATTTTTTTTTGGAAAAAGAAAACTTTCCATCTACTCCAAACAGCAGAGCCATTGCCACTGCTGATGTCCCGTTTGAGTCCAGTATTCACACCCCTTAAACTTGATAAATAATGAGATCGTGGCCGATAAGAATCATTGATAGTTTTGATTTTCAAACTATAATAAATATATTAGTCAAAACCGAAAGACCAGTGACCAGTCCTATGTTGAGCGCATAGCAAAGGAACAGTAACTCGTCTACCTTTTCAATTCTTAGGTATGATCTGGTACCATTCACGTACACAGAGTTGTCGGTCCTTGCACTCGTTCTCAGTCTCTTTCTTCAACGTCTCAAAAGTAGATCCAAAAATGCGATCATGTAACCAACAGGATTAATAGATGAACCAAATTACTCAGAATAGAGATACATTTAAGAAAATATAGTTCCTATACATATAGACATTTGTATTATATATAGAGTATTATATATCAGGTCAAAATATATATGCAAAATTGAGCATATACTCTAGAGTAGATGTACTTATTGTACAAGAACTGAGACGCTGAGAGAGAGAGAGAGAGAGAGAGAGAGAGAGAGAGAGAGAGAGAGAGAGAGAGAGAGAGAGAGAGAGAGAGAGAGACAGAGAGAGAGACAGAGAGACAGAGAGAGAGAGAGAGAGAGAGAGAGAGAGAGAGAGAGAGAGAGAGAGAGAGAGACGGACCTCCCGCTTCCGAATCGACAGCTCGACCACAGTAACACTGCAAGTGATAGCATTGCAATCGTTCTAAACCAAAGTTACATTTTTAGTACTCTTCAATAATTGCTTACAAAAGCCACATTATCAATTATTCGTTTGCAAATGATTAAATTGATCTAACAGCATATATTTGTATATGCATACGACACCAGTCCTGACCTTATTTTCACAAAATATATATGAACTTCCATCCCTGTGTAAATCTTTTTGTTTGTTATTTTAAATCATGATCAATCTAGAATGAAAACACAGCTAATGTCCATTTAATCATAAGAATAAATCTACATTTCTACATCGATTTTAAACGAAATTAATGACAACAATCTTTAAATTCAATGTCATACAGCATACGTTTTATGACGTCAATATAGTATCTCATGAAAGTAATGCTCACCTCTATCTGTCTAAATTGCGGATGTAAGATGTAATTTTTCAACTTATTGATGCAATTAATAACATTTTGTCGTAAATAGAAACTAATGTGTGCAATTCTGTAGAGAGCACTTTAAAAGTAAGCCGTCATATATGGTCAACTACTAGTATGGTAAAAACAGTTTGATGTAGTTTCAATTAATTACACTTTCGAACAATACATCACACTTTTAAGTTTGATTGGTCATTATTTATACCTGTTCACTTTCATTGGTTGGAAATGTAGAGTGAGTTCACTATGGCATTTGATATAGCGCTGCAAAATTACTTTTCTATGGCGAAAAAAGTATGTTTGCACTTTAATGTTTGTAAACAGATTGATGCAGCTTAATCCAGTATGCTGTCCAACTATCGACAGATGTATTGTTGGAAGCTTTAAACATTTTAGGCATGCGAGTTATCGAAATGGATTTTTTTGTTTATATTAAAAGAATAAATTATTCGACGTTTTCTACAAACAAAATGTTTTTCAAAACTCCCGAGTTGAAAAAGAAACTAGTTATAATGTGAAAAAATTCAAATATGAACAATGGGCGTCTAAACATTTGTATTCTTACATGGATGGTAGAAATATCAATCGCTCACGCATTTCATTCATTCTAGTCAATATATATATATATATATATATATATATATAAATATATATATATATATATATATATATATATATATATATATATATATATGTGTGTGTGTGTGTGTGTGTGTGTGTGTGTGTGTGGTATTTTATTTATTAAAATGTCTCACAATCGAATTTGCTTAGACTCAATATAGGTTGTGCTAGTTAAGGTCTTATTGCGGGGTATTTTATTAATTAAAATGACAACCTGTATGCCTTTAAGCGATAATTTATGTCTCATAATAGAATTTGTTTAGACTCAGTATAGGTTGTGCTAAGTCACTTTGTCGGCAGTCGGTTACTACAGGGCAGAGATAGCTACGTCATTGTATGAATGCATATCAAAACATTGTACTCAACACTGATCAAAATAAATACTTTAAACATCCTATTACATAATTATATAATTACTGATTCATCGTCAATTTATAAAGTATAGATTTTATCGACAACCGATTAAACAACTTGACGCTGGAGCTTCGCGGTGAAACTTCATTTCTGACATTAGTATTGCCAATACAGTGTCAGTTTTATGTATAGGTCACAGGGTTACCCATACCTCTCTGAACATCATACAAGATTATAATAATTTTCGTCAATTTATATACTTCAGTTTTAATCGAAGACTGCATCAGAATCTGGGCCCGAGATCAATACCAAAGACAATTCTGAGAGAAATTGTATTCTCAAAAGTTAAGAATTTACTCATTTGAGTAAAAAGTGAAAACTGGCGAACCATAAAAGGACCTTAGAATTTTCTCAGCTGAGCTAAAATTATTAAAGAAAAGTGTAAATCCAGTCCCATTGTATGTCCCTTTTCACTTAATATTGATGTTTGAACATTATTTTAACTATAATCTATGATTAATTATCTAATAACCAACCAAGAGGTGTTGTAGCATAAAAAAGAAATAGATACCTTTTTTTTAAGAAGACCTCTTGTAGAATGTCAAAACATGCCCAGAGTCAGTAATTTATACATATAGTATGTATACTGTATATAATAAAGATATTCAATATACAAGTAAATAAGTTTAAATACGTAAGATAAGATAAATGACTCGGGACATACACGGAGACACATGTGTCGGACTGAATTTACACTATCCCTACTGTTAATGTAAATAGAAACGTAGTATGGCCAAACCAAGCCAACAGATTAATAAGTGTTGGTCTCCTAAATCTATCTCGCTCAAGTAAAACGTTGTTTTAGAAAGCCAAAGGACTAAACAGGTCCCGAAGCTCTCGGAATCCCTGGCATTATCGATCCCAAAGCGAAAATAGGGGGCATTTTCGCTGTTTAGAATTACTTAAGTCATCTACAGACTGTACTAAAGTATCTTATCACTTGAGAAAGGAATTTGTCTGAGAATTTCTTTATGGTCCACAACTTTACAGTACTTCAGAAAATTCAGAAATTCAGAAAATTTGAGTACAATCTTCTGAAGTTTAGTAAATATTTGTCTGAGAATAGTTTTAATGCCCTGGGCCCTGAAATGGAAGATTTTATGTAACGACTCTCAGTCACGTTCACATGACATTGTACTCGGTTTGTTTACTAAAATATAAATGGTAATAGTAAAGTTTCATGCAGGATTAAAAGTGTAGTTTTAAATACATTCAATTTTATTTTCTGTTGAATATAAGAATTTTAACGAATATTGGTTAATATGATGTCGGACTACCTATTAATCGGTATACAAACAAGCAAGACAACCGGATAAAGTCTTCGCCCGAGCATGACTACGCCCGATGCACAACACTTATAGTGGGTTTACACATATCTGAAAAATGCCTTTTTTTCTGTGAAATTAATTCATCACACTCGTATTTGATAAGATACTGTAAATAAGTAGAAAAATATTCCATCACAGTTTTAACGGCAAGTCTGTATACATTTGTAGGTAGAATAATCATCCCGTGTGTTATTTTCCGTATCTAATCGAATCTCGTGTGGAAACCTCTATAAGGGCGAATTTATTGATACAAAAAAGAATTGGTTCACGGTTTTTTTAGGTTTGAGGTTATGCAGTAAAAGGTATATTTAGATTTTCAAAATGTCTGACATATTATAATGTGCTATGTACTGTAAACGTGGTTATTTTCGTGTCTTGTTAATTTTCTTATCAAACAATACGGGTGGGCTTTTACCCGATGTAAGCAAATACTGTGTAAATTCTGTATTTAACGGTAATTCGTAGCACAACTATTGACCGGTAGGCCGGGGTAATTTACACGAAAAAGTCGATTGCGTATATAGTGAAAATTACCCCAACAGGTAAATTCCGACGTTTAAAGTACTCATGCATTTATATGTTTAGTTTATATTTTGTTGTGTTTTTAGTAATGGATAAATCAAGAAATAGTGTTGAATAGTGCAGTAAACCTATACCCACTCGAGGGCCGAAAGCCTGAGAGGGGTATTGTTCTCTGTACCATTCAACACCATTGAGTGATTTATCATACTTAAAAAAAGTAACCCCTTACTGTGCTCCAATGCATGATCAGGACTTTCATCTGAACAACGTTTAATAGCTGAATAGAATCTAAAGTTACTTGGCTCATGCAATGTTCACCGAGATGTGACAATACAAACATAATGAAGTGACATCAAATGTAACAATATGGACAGTGACAATGATCACTGAGATGTGACAATACACACATAATGAAGTCACATCAAATGTAACAATATGGATAGTGACAATAGTTTATTTATTACACAGAATAAGTTTAAAGATATCTCATCTGGACCAGATATATAAACTGTGATAAAAGATGTACTAGCTATGGAGGAAATTGACATAGCTAGCTGTTGAATAGTTCAATACGGCTAAACTCTATTCGTCTATTCAACAGTTACCTGTAGATATCTGTAGAATAGTAAAAAATAATCCACGCAATGCACAAAGGATGATGCCATTCACAATTTTTAAAGTATGGTAAACAGTATCTAATTTGCAATAAAGCGTAAAATCAAAATTTTATTTATAACACAATGATTGTTACGACAACCACTGAAACCACTTCCACATGTATTGTGGTCGGTTTCCCGAATTGGTTTGAAACTGACATTGATAAACGAGAAAACTTAAATTAGTTTTACTAAACTACATGCGTATTTACAAACCAGAACCATTTTACAGCCGATGAATAAACCCCAAGTTTAAATAATAAAACCCATTTTTCTCTTTGTTTTGGACTCTAATTCAGTAAATTAAAGCACCTTGGTTAAAGGACATCTTAAAAATGTTAAGCATAGGTATGTAGTGTTGACTTAATTCTAAGATGGCTTCATGATTCTGAGCCTCAATGTCAATGTCCTTTTCTAAAGTCAGCTCATCAAATCAAATTGCAAAAATGAAAACTGTATTGCCATACCTTCGTTGAACGCTCTTGTGTCCTGTGATTCCATATTTTTTAAGTGTTGTTGCGATTGGAGTATGGCCATTCGTATCATTTCCTGAACAGACATACTTTCATTTTCATCTTTTTCTTGAGCATAGGATAATACCTGCATCAGGTAAAGGAGGATAACAAGGGCCAATCGTATAGTCATAGTTATCGTGATCTATGTCTGACGGTGTGTTACATAATGAATTATATTCCTTAGATGTCACGCATTACTGCTCATGCGCTCATGCAAAAATATTGTTGAACTAACGTTTTTTTAATGTTTTGATTTATGCAATAAATGTTCATACAAGAAGTTGTCTAACTTTCTATGAAACACATTGTTGTTGTTGCAGTTGTTTTGTTGTTTAACGTCCTACTCAATAATCTGTCACTTATATAGAGACGTCATCAAATGCCGGTGAAGGGCTTAAAAACTTGACCAATGCTCGGTACTTGCGGCCGTTGAGCAATGAGGATTCTTTAACGTGCCGACCATTACTGTGAGACGGAACCTCCGTTTTTATTGTCTCATCGGATTGACAGCTATGAAATATATTAAATTTATGTAAGAGAAACATAAGATAAAAAATGTTTTTAATTTGATGATACAAAATAGTATTATTATCATCACCATCATCATCCTGCATGGAGAAATATTATTGTCATATATTCCTAAATTCATCTGGGGAGCTTACCCACGATCACCTTAGTCGTCTTCGTAATGTATCAATAAAATATATTCAAGGATGGAGAGAAAATAAATCAATATCTGGAGGCTACAAGGCCGAAATTCTATCCCGATTTTAAGTTACCCTTGAGGATGATAATAAATGTAATTAATTAGCGGATTGCCAGATGTGATTAATTGACTCAATTAATTCAACCCTTAGTATTACAAGCTTACAAGGTTTCAGGCGGAAGCGAAGCAAAATGAGCCCCTTAAGCTGAAAAAATAGGTGTAAAACTTTCTTTTTTTATAAAAGTTCGGAAATAGATAACCAAAATTCTGAAATGTTCACGCCTCGCTCAACCCGGCGGCAACAATCTATACTTATGTCCCCTCCCAATTTTAAATCCACGGTTTGCCTCCTATGAGGTATACAATGTATACAAGTTTTATTTTAAAAAAAAAGTCTAATCTTATGCCAACAGCCTCAAAGACGCACCTTTGTAGATTCACAACTTTTGAAGGATAAACAAGTTATAATTTAGTTTAAAAATTACCAGGGAAATACCCCTTTTGCTGCGGAAATAACGCCTTTTGAGCAGCATAACCAGTTTGACACATAAGCAAGCAACTGGTCGTTAGTTCGTGTCAATAAAATTTCGAATTTCAGAATTTATTTTTATTTAAAATAATGCGTGTCCCCATAGTCTTAAATGGATTATTGCTTCACACTGTATCCAAAACTTAATCTAAAAACATGTTTAGTGAGACTTGTATCGTATAACAATTTAGTATAACCGTCTTACTGTACACCACACCTTTGAACAAATTCTCGATCCGCATACTAGGGCACTGTGCAGATGGACAGCACAACCCTCAGGCCTAAAATTATGCGTCCGCCTACGCCTAAGGTATATATATTTCACAGTAGTGATCTAAGTAGGCGTTACCTTTCGGATAACGGAATCCAATACGATCCACATTTTAAAAACAGCATGATAACAATTTTATTCCTGTCATGTAACATGCTATTAAATACAAATATTTACGTATTGACTGTAATTTTCGTCATTGCAAATATACAGATCGATTGCTTTCAATTTTCAATACAGGACATCAGATCGTCAAGTGACCTTAGAGTTAACAGCTTTATTTTAAATATTGACCTGTCGGTAATTAACGTTTGGGCATGCCAGTAAAAGTTTGTTATAATTCCAAACATAAATTTGCATTTCTTTATTTCCGTTGATTTGAAGGATTTGCTAGTATAAGCCGAAATACTAACGAAACAGAGCACGATCATATGCATGTCTGACGATCAGCATACAGGTCATGGCATTGCCCAGCTTATTGGTATACAATGTAGCATAGAAATAAAGTGGCTACTTTCAATTGTCATGAATGAATATTAGCTGTCTTCAAATGGAAACTCGTTGTTAAGCAGCGTGTCACCAACCACATTGTCGCCGCCATTTCCAAGTTGAGGGCAAATAAGTGCCAAACCCACAACACTGAGCGGTCGAGTATTAATAACAACGAACCAAGTCTGAGAATAAGTATTCCAGATTTTTCATATCACTAGTTTCTTAAAAAATGATAAGAAAAAAAAAGAAAATGAACATAAATTTTATTGTGTATTTCTGGGCATAAAATATAACTACTTCTCTAGTCAAACATCTGTCACATGAAAAATATATAAATAATACATAAATAAATAAATAACATAAAACACGCGTTAAGGAGATCAATCGGAATGCAGTTTTACAGAATGATCGTAATATATACATGTATATAAATATAAGGATTGTTTTTCATTTTTTGCAAAATACACATTTCTACTCACATATTTTCCATGACCTTTCATACACCAATATTTTGTAAAAAATGAAAAAACAACCCTTAATTGTGACATGTTGCTGTATTGTTGACCATATTAACTTATATATATATACAGATAACATCTTTGAAAATTACGCCCTGTAATGATATTAGTACAATGTTTGTTCATTTTACGAAATTAAACAAATAAATCATAAAAGGATTAAACACTAAATTTGATAAAAAAATGTATTTGTAAAGTGAAGCGGAAATTGTTTGATTATGGATATGTTCATCATTTAAATCATAATAAAAGCAAAATCCGTCTGAAGTTGTTAAGCAAATCGATGAATTATTGAAACATATTTTATTGTTTAAATACAAAGGGATTTGACACAAGTTATCTCAACTTAGGTCGTCATCTCACAGAAATATACGTATAACAAAATGACAAGTAAACGACATGATGTAAACAGAGACTTTATGTTAAAGACCCATGACCGGCTTATATTGAACTACATGAAATATCATAAAAATGTTCTCTGATTCACACATTATACAGTTTAAAGACATACTGATCAAAACTAGTGCACACATACACTGCAATTAATCAGAAAATAATAATAATAATAATAATAAAAACCACGTGATACAAACACCCCTAATTCACTGCTGTTACATCGATACGGAAAGCATGTCAAACATTAATATACGTCAAATTGTGGGAAGTATTTCATCTAAAATTACAATTATTCATTTTACTAAATAAAAATGTTGTATTTCTATATATAAACTTTTACCACTTTCAAGTTAAATAGATAAAACAAAAGAAAGTATTGGTATTCTCCGACCAGTTTGAGACTCCACGATTGAACAGAAGTGTTATATAAATAGCTTTGACAGATTGAGATTGCTTCAGGGGAAATTCAAAGAAGGGTGGCAAATTATTAATTTGTTTTCAGTTTCATTTTCTTCCTTAAAGCATTTCAACGCTCCATTTCTGTTCCTAAATGCACAGCACAATTCTTTATCGATTCTATCTCCCTTCTTTTTCTGTCCTTTGTGTTTTCTTTATTTGCTACCTGTATTGCAACGTGTTTACTTCTTTGTGGAATGTTGGTAAACTCGGATCAATCTCAATTCATACCCATCTCAACTCGTATACTCTTTGGCTAAGTTATGCCTACGGTTGACTGACTCGTAACCAAAACAATTTGAAGTGTTGTACCCATCGTTTTACTTATTTGTACACAATAACGTAGGAATTATGGTTACACCGATGACTTAGTTCTCAAGCACATAGAAAAACTACCCGGGCTCGATCATTTTTTCTACGTAGGAATCATGAATACCCGTTACGCTTTTTCGGTTTTTTCCATCCGTTCAGTTTTGTCGGAATAGTTAGTGTTCATACCATGTGACCTCAACAGAATGTCGGGCAAGATCGCTTCCGTTTCGTGATATTTACATTGACAACATTCAATGATACCTTGTCTAAGTTCTTCTCCTGGGATTTAATTGTTGGTAGATGTTGGAATCCTTTCTTGTAACGACTACAAGTGCCGTCACTTCCTTGTAGGCTGCTTTTCACATCTGACATCTAGCACTGCATGGTATCTAGTTCCAGGTCATATATCAGACAAAATGTTTAACTTGTATAACTTGTGTCCAATTCCCTTTTGATTATTAACAAATAAAATATGTTTTAACTAATGTTTAACTGGAAGTTCTCTGAAGTAACATACTATTATGACAAACGGTAACAGAAAGAATCAACTCCAAAAAGGTCTATTGACCCATACCAGTTGGAAAAATTACCCGTTTTCCAGATAACTTTTTAACGGATATAGGAAAGGCATGGAAATATTTTTCACCATGGAAAAATGACCCAGAATTTTCTACCATAGAAAAATAACCCAAGTATATTTTCACAATAGAAAAAAAATTCAACAGTTAAAAATGACCATCTCGTACAAGTTACACGTATTTTAGTAGGTTGAAATTATAGCTATATACATTGCAATCGTGTGGTGTTTGCAAGCAATGTAATTTCGTTTGAAAATTACGACGTTTTCGATGGCATAAGATGTTTACAACGCACAATGACGATCCTACTAATAGTATGTTCCTTAAAGGTTTCTCTAAAACAAATACTAATTGACACGGCAATTTCTGTCCTGTCACATAAACAACTGGAAAATCCGACAGAGTGAGTTCTAAATTTTCCACGAACTGTAAACAAACAGTATAGGTAGCCCCATCGTCGTAAAACCGCGGTCCGAAATCGCTATGCTCTTTCCTTAGCCGTAGTTTCATATACCCGAAATCACTCGTGCATATTTTTTATTATTCATGAAGCCTCTGCCAATGCGTGTAAACGATGCTCGCGCATTCGTCAGCTCACCAAATCGAGGCTATTATGCATTAGATCAACAGACTTCGCGATAACTTCCGTTGCCGATCACAACTACCGTGGTTGGATAAATTGAACACACTTACTCCTTTATAAATATTCGTTAGCTACGAATGATTTCGGGTACATGCATATGAAAGCACGGGTAGGAAAGTGCATAGTGATACCGGACCGTGGTTTTACGACTATGAGGGCGCCCATCTATATAAACATCTATGTACATTCGGGGGTTCTAAATTTCTTTGTTTTCGAAACCCAAATCTAATCGCCAAAAGCTAAAAAATTGTAACGACTCTTTTACCTTATATCCATATAACTTGGCGATATGTAATCTGTATCTTGACCCGGACACGTTCAAATTTTAGGTAATAAAGAATAACGACATTAAATTTACACCGACAAGAATAATCGTTCTTTATTTTTATTTTACCTACGAATATCCAGTGGGCAATATAAAGTTTTTTTTACCATAAAGATTGTCATAACGGAAAACTGATTAAAATCATCCGCAAAATAATCAAAAGGATAATCCGCCTATCACGTTTTGTGAAGTGGACAATACCTCTGTCAGCGAAGTACTTCTGAAGTCAATTCATTTCCACAGATAGCTGTATGTTATTTCAATACTAAACAACATTATGGTAAAATTTATCAAGTTGGTAAATACATGTATACCTTAATAAATAATTCTACAATCAAACAGACGATGGGCACGAATGAGTTAATCGATGGGCATGAGTCAACTAAAACATGGGTACAAATCAACCAGTTCACTTGGGTACGAGATGTGTTGAATACGAGATAACAAGAACCCAACTTATTCATCTGAGGCTGCCTTGGATATTACGGAATATTGTATTTATTGTCGTTACGAGTAAAAATCATTTTTTAACCTTCAAACTCAGATTACTAGAAAACAGAAAACACTCAGAAGGGTAATTAATTGGAAGATAACTTTATATAAACATTATGCAAATCATATTACCATTTAAAACAAAATTAACAACCTTACTGAGCGTAAATCGCCGGTCATGGGCCTTTAAACCATTTCATATGTATCAACAATTAAATGTATTTTGAGTGCTACAGAAAGGGTGCATGTGAGGTAGAAACAGGGATAAGATGAATGAATATATATATATATATATATATATATATATATATATATATATATATATATATATATATATATATATATATATATATATATATATAAATATTTAAATTGTCAATATTTATACACTAAAACCAACATAACTATATATCCTATGGTGTTGGATCTAAACATATAGATATAAGTCGTGGCACGCGTTATATAAAGGATTAAAATTACTAACGACAAGACAAATTTTCGGGACGACCTGACCCTTCCTCAGGACAAAAGGATTAAAGTAACATAAACACACACACACACACACACACACACACACACACATGGAATACGAATAAGATGCTATTATCTACATCAAAACTAAAATCAAACAATTTAATAACTAAATTATCGAAGAAATAGAGATAAGTGAACTAGATATTGATTTATATATATATATATATATATATATATATATATATATATATATATATATATATATATATATATATATATATGTGTGTGTACCAGTCACATAAGGTCTAACAAGGTGAGAAATCGTGCGTGATATCCGAAGCAACAAGATAAAGTTTTAAATATATTGCATTCTATAACACACTGAAATGCTATCCGCACGTTTATCAAAATTATATCAAAAATCAGTAGGCGTTAAACTGCGAATCTGTGGACTTGATGTGTTTCTATTATCTGCGATGTAGATGTAGACACCACAGGAATCAGCAAAGTTGAAATAAAAAAGATAAAGCAAGAAAATAAAAATATTATTATAATGCAAAAGTATAATTTATTCAAAATTTATTGCAAGAATTGAAAAGTTTATTACAGAAAGTTTAATTGCAATTTAATTCTGAGGTACTGATGATATGTATTAAAAGTAACGGAATTATGGACGGTTTCAAATGTAGATCTAAAATGAAACTATTTAATATAAAATTATTTTATATATAAGATTTTTTTCATTTTTGGAAAATTATTAGTGTGAGAATTGCTCAATGATACGGAAGAATGGAAGGGACATGTGAGAAAAGATTATGTTGTGCACACGTGTACTATTTCACCATCTGCAAATTTAAATATAAAATTAATTATATTTTCTATATCGTTCATATGTGTGCCATATCTCCTTAATGGTGACTTAAGCTAATGGCGCTCAACATTTGGGTAGCATCTGGAATGTAGTTCTTTAAAGTATTCGTGATTGAAAGTTCACTCATCACTTCCATATTTCAAGTGAAACCTTTTTATAGAATTTGGTGACAAAAGGGACAAAAGAGATAAGATATGTCCGGTTAGTGTTATCCCAGTGGAACAAAGATGGGGCTTAGTATGATCGGACTTTTCTTGCTGTCCCTATGTATCACACCAAGATTTATGTAAGACAAACAGGTCACATAGCTTGTTCCCAAGGTAAGGACTTTTTCTATAGTGTGCGATTCACATAACTTGGCAGGGCGGAGAAACCTTTTGATTATCATGCGGATTATTCTACTCACGTTTCGGTTTTGACAAAGCGTTTTATTCCTTACTTGGTATTTGATGACAAGTAGGAACGGTTACTCTAGTCAGTGTAATTTTAATGTTACCTAAACCTGAAACTAGTACGGACCAACGAAGGGTTCGCAACACTCCTTCCCCCCAGGATATGTGGAACTGACTGTACCTATCACAGAACCATTTTTGTCAGAGCAATTGGACAGCAAGTCATCATCAGAATATCGTATTTTTGGGAGAGATTGTTATGTAAATTTTACTACCTGTAGAGGTAAAACCTCGCCTGCTATGTTGACATTTGATGATTTGTTGATTGATTGATTTTGTTTTTACCTATTCACGTTGTCTCTTATTTCTTTTGAATTTTTCTTACTAGTTGTGATTCTGCTTTTTAGCAGAATTTTTTTAAAGTTGTGGATTTGTTTTTACGTATGTTTGTTTTGCTTCTTATTCCCAGAAAGCTACCTCTAAAACCTGCTTATTCTACAATAGCCATATTTGAGACTCACGTATTTCATTTTAATTTGACTGTGAACTCACGGCGTGTGTGACCGATCGACAAGGGATACTTACTCCCCCATGGCACCTGATCCCACCTCTTGATTTGAAGAGGTCTGCATTTTTTACCAGATTTGCACCTATATCTTGGACATCCTAATGATTTATACCTTGGTATCGGAGACTTTTTATATGAACTAAGTGGGGCAATTCGATTAGTGTTTTTATGCATGTTGTAAATTGTTTCTGTAACTTGAATCATTCTTAAGCTTGGAGTAATATCTGTACGGTTTCAGAAGGTTTTCTGGGTGTCCAGAATGCCATTTGTTGTAACACTTCTCATTCTGTACCTACTGCCATCTTCTACTTTTAAAAAATGTTTTCAGTTGGCGGATTTCTGTTTCTGAATTAACTAAAAGCACTGATAATGTATGGTATCAACACCTGAATCCCAGGGTCCTAAGTCCTAAATCCTAAGTCTTAGTCCCAACTGACCAATCAGCGATGAGATGCCATGGTAGTTAGGACTATAAGTTAGGATTTAGGACTATGGTAAAACGGGACCGAGGTTCCTCTGTCATTGGCAGATTCAGCCCTAATCCGTTACACGAAAAGGGAAGTTTCCTCACGTCACACTATTGTGACGTCATCATAACGCATCATAGTACGTCACAGTAATATATAGTTACAATCAATACATCCTCCTGAAGATTGTTTTAGGCACAAAAGCGCTAGAGGAAACAAAAACATTTTATTGAACAATATAGATCTACTTCCCCGTCAAATTTCAAAAGTCAAATTTTCGGGACGACCTGTCCCTTTCACTGGCTCACAAGGACAAGATTACTGAATGTCTCCAACCTAGCTTTCTCAATCTACATTAAAATTATGATTGATTATTGAGGATAACTAAAGTAAGGAAATATTTATTCAGTCACGTCTTAACCATGTGCTTACCATTGCAATTTGTTCCTCTCTATGGAGTTTCTGATTACAGACTGGAAACTGAGTATTGATTCTCTCCTGCTTATATACCATGCAGAAGATTCTGATTGGTCAATTGAAATGCAACCTGATTGGCCAACTTCCGTAACTTCCCTGGCATTTGATTGGCTAGTACTCTAGTACATTTAAATCCCTGTTTTGCACAAATATTGTGAAACACATTTTTGTCACAGTAATAAATAGATGAAAATTGAAATCAAACAAAAGAACTCTAAACTCATCTCAAACTACCAACTAAATGTGAATCCACCTAGATCTAAGTGAAAATAACAAGAAACTGCAAAATTACTAAATACATTTGACCTTGGTAAGCAACCAGATAAAACTTATAGTATACCGCATTTTATATCAAATTAAAGAAAATTAAATTTTATATCTTTTAAATCTTATACGATGTTCACTACACCTTTATTAATGTTATTTCAAAATTCGTTACTACTGATTTTGTACTCGATATGGTTGTATCTGCTAGTTAAATGTGGTCAAGAGACGAATCCGCATGGTAACATTGTCATTATAATTCTGAGGCAAGAAGATAGATATCTTATTATAATTCAAATGTATAATTTATACCAAATAGAGAAAATTAATTAAATAAACTTTCTGACACTATACTCAGTTAAACTGCAGTGTAGATTGTTTGCTGAAACCCAAGTGGCTAAGCATTTTGTTGTGTATATCACTGGCTGTTGGCTCTGTTAGACACGTGGCTGCTGGTTTAGGTATTTTATATTGTGAAACTGACTGAGGGGAACACGACTGGATGTTTAAGACAGGTGGCTGCTGGATATAAGTCGCTGTTAAGGCAGATGTGACTATGGTATTTTGGGTTTAAGGAATGAACATTTTGTGTGTTAATCTGTTAAGAAGATGCTGTCTTCTTTCAGCACTTTATTGGTTGAGAGAAATTTCTGAGATATGTCCTGGTTTTTTTTGTTTTTTTTTTTGTTAGGCTACATCATATGTCAAGCTCAACTGCACAATTCCGCATGTGTTGTCTTGTTTGGAAGTTGTCCTTTCCCTGTATTGCCATTTTTAAATCTAAATATTGTATGGCGATTTTGTTTGTAATGTTTGTCAATCAGTTGTGGTACTTTATGTTGTTTCCAGTCAGCAGTCTGTTGTTTACTGACCTGACCCGGAAGTGTTGTTTGTTGACTATGACAGTGTTTTCTTTTCTCGTAGTGCTTCAGAGACGGATTTTCTGATTTGTTGCTTTAGATATCCAGAGGTCCGTGTTTGTCCATTTTTTGCCGGATTTGTATCTATATCCTGGACGTTCTATTGATTTATACTTTGGTATCTGAGATTTTTTATATATATGTATGTCCCAATAAGATTAGAAAAAAAGTTTATTTGAAGAAATACGACTGTTTCTCTTTAGCCGGACATAAATACCTAGTATCAGTCTGACTATGTCTTATTTAACCATTTGCAAATATAAATATAAACTTTATTACCCGTTCTCTGGATTTCATGTTTGTGTCATATTTCCTTAGTGGTGTCTCACGCTGTTCGCGCACAACAGGTGGGTAGCATCTGGGAAGTAGTTCTTTAATTATTTGAGATTGATAGTTTTTTATCACTTCCATAATTCAAGTGAAACCCTTTTTTTAAATTTGGTGACGAAATGGGTAAAGAAGAAAAGGTATGTCTGGTCAGTGTTATCCCAGGAATTTTCTATAGTTAGCGATTCATATGACTTGGCGGGGCGGAGAAACCTTTTGAGTATCATACGGATTATTCTACTCACGTTTCGGTTTTGACAAAACTTTTCATTCCTTACTTGGTGTTTGATGACAAGTAGGAACGATTATTCTTGTCAGTGTAATTTTAATGTTAATCTTTATTACCTCAAACTTAAACTAGTCTGGGTCAATAAAGGATGCGCTTGACTCAACACCATCAGGATATATGGAAACAGAGCAATTGGACAGCAAGTTTTTCATTTTATCATCAGAATATCGTATGTCTGGGAGAGATTGTTATGTAAATTTTTCGCCTGTTGTTTTTCTTTTTTATCGTTATTTAACATCCCATTCAAGAATCCTTCACTCATATGGAGACGTCACTAAATGCCAGTGAAGAGCATCATATTTTGGCCTACGCTCGGCACTTACGGCCATTGGGCAGTGAGGGTTTTCTAACGTCCCTACACCTACTTTGACACGGGACCTTGGTTTTCACTTTCACATCCGAAGGATAGTCCCAGGTTTGGTACTTTTTGAACTGCAGTTTTGCAATTGTTATATCTCAACCTCACTATTTGTATGTCCACATTGAACCTAAACTTATTGACACAAAATATAAGATTTTTATGTCTGTGCTAAGCCCTTATTTGTTCCTCTACATCAAGTACAAGTAGTAAAAGTAGAAACAAATCGAAATACATGTAATTGTTTTGGCAAACACCGCTAACGCCCCTTAAAGGCGATATAAGCTGTCATAACGATGGATATTGTCCCTTGCCATATAAACGAGAATATGATATAATATGTGTTTAAATGCATTATCAAACACGTGAAACCTTGTAAAATATCTTCTTTTCGAAGTTACTTATTTTATTGGAAGTTTCCCAATAACTTAAAAAACCCGACCGTATTTCTGCATTCATTGACTATTCAGATAAACTCTTTTGCCATATCACGCGCTCGATGTATCAGCAATCTCAGTCCTTGTCACAATTGGCGTATGTTAAGTCGGCCGTTTTTTATATATTTACATTGCATTGATTTTTATTGGAAAGTACATAGATTATGTAAAATATGTACTTTTCAACGCAATTTTATATGCCTTAAGCAAATATCGTATGAATATATGAATACAAATATCAGATAACTGAAACGTATGCGTACCTCATGTTTAAAAATCGTCCGGTAGAGTTGGGCAGTTCATATGTGTCAAATATGATAAAGCTGAGAGTGCGATGGGACGAGTTAAAATGGGTCGAGATCACCCTAAATACCCGGCACATGGATAATTTCAGAAACGAATGTTTTGAAACGACGGAAAACATCAACTTTGCTTGATATACGTATCAAATGATGATGTAAGAAAAAAACGCAAATGGTAATAAGAATAGAATATATATTAATGGCAAATAACACATGCTTTTTTGACACTCGGTGATCTTCGTAAAAATTACCGAAAGTAAATTTGCAAGCTCAGACAAAAACTGATGTTACGGCTTACGTTTGGCAAGATTGTTGCAATTATACGCATGCCTTTGTTATTCTACCACCATATGGTCTGTTTGGAATATATATGAAATAAAATTTTACATAAAATGGGCATGTATTTTTTTTTCACCTGCGACAGATCATATCGCTTAAAGTATTTTCAATAATTACGGATTTATTGTCTTCTATTAAAATTGGAATGTGTTTTGATGATTTTTCAGAAGAATTTCCACTCACGGCTATTTGGCAATCCATTTGGCATGAATTTGCCCGGGCATGGACCATCATTCAAAGCACATTCATTAGTTAAAGGTTCTGTTTCATGTTCTTCATCATTATTACTAATGTCACCTTCAGTCAAACATTCAAATCTGTTTCTTGATTCAAATGAATCGGACAATTAAAGTCTTGACCACTGTATCGTGGACGTTTTTAGGGTATTTCCAACCATCAATATTGTCATTATAATCTGCTTTAACTGGACACTTTGTGTTTGACTGATTTGGAAATGGGTAAAAGTTCACATCCACATCTTTAAATTAAGCAACACTGGTGTCTGCAGCATAAGTGCAAAACGACAACAAAATATAGATTAAAGCATACTAGTGTTGCATCGATATATCGATACGCATCAATATTCTATTATATGCGGATACTCCGTACTGGGACTGTTCGATAAGAGTTATAAAATTTCGTATCTTGGGTAACGATAACGTACATATAATTCAGGATCAGTGAGCAGTCAATAGATTGACTTTAATCAAACAGTTCAATACACAACTACTCTACAATTGATAATATGTTGAAATTTCATAATATTGTGGAATTCCCATTTTTATTAAAAAAGAAACTTTGTGTGCTTTCATAGACTTCAGAGGAGCATTCAACAAAGTCTGGAGAACAAGGCTATGGCAAAACTTATTTAGATATAATATAACAGTAAAGAGTTTTAATGGTATTTTTATTATGCATAATGTTAGTAAGTCCATATATAAACATATCAGATAACAAAGTAATAATCTTCAGGATGTCCAGTATATATATATATATATAATATATATATTTATATATATATATATGCATATATATATATATATAAGTCCATATATAAAGTAGAAATTGGACAAACATGGATCTTTGTTAATCTAGGTGTCATGGAGGATCCCCTGTTGACAGGTCACACCCCGCCATGAGTCAAGTATATATATATATATATATATATATATATATATATATATATATATATATATATATATATATATATATATATATATATATATATATATAAAGTAGAAATTGGACAAACATGGATCTTTGTTAATCTAGGTGTCATGGAGGAGTAAGCACCCCTGTTGACCGGTCACACCCGCCATGAGTCAACAGTCAAATCCAAATGAAATATGCGAGGAACGAATCCTCGCCACAACTGGTACAGACGTCTCAACAACTTAACATTTCATTTATTGAAACAGAGTAATCGTTATACCGACCGTAAATTTATAATTATAACTGTATGATTATAGATGTATGTACTAAATAATTTTAAATTACATTCTAACAACAAATACTTTCCTATGTAAACTAGATCTTATTGATTCAGTAAATTGCACCTTTTGTAATACTGAACCTGAAAAAATTAGGAATAAGTCATTTATTGTTTTATAGTGAGATGATTATTATCACAATGTTTTGAAAAATGTTTTTATTTATTTAGATTCTTTTGTTGGAAAAAATAAGACTACTGTATTACTTAAAAATTGTAATGGTATTATGCTTGCAAATTTTAATATTTGTATCATCAAAAATTCTATTTTTCACTGTAAAGTGACGTCATAACTTTATATCAGGCTACAGTAAGTATAAAATGCATAAGAAATATTGAAAAATCAAATGCTGTATCTCTGGATAAAGAATTTTCCTTTAACAAAGAAATGCTTCATTTTAAGTAATTTTAATAAGAGTTTTTATTAACTTGTCAAATCAGACATATCATTTGTAACAATGCAGTGAATTGTATAAATATTGTATGAAAGTGTGTCTGAAATAATTGTCATTTATATCTGTATTTGTGTTAAATGCATTATGTTCATATATTGCAATAAAAAAACGAAGAAAATCATGAGGTCCAATGGGCCTTAACGGTCACCTGAGAAAAAAATTCCTGTCAATTTTAGGTAACATTAGTCCACTGGATCTTGAGAAGAAGTGGAAAATGTCTACAATTTGACCAAAAAAATTATATTGTATTTTCTATTTACTTGTTTTTGGTGTTTTTGACCTTGATCTTTGACCCCATAACCTTGGATTTTTGTCAAAATGATCCTTAGATAATTCCTAATAAAATTTGAAAATCATCGGTTCATAAGAAGAATATTTTTAAAGATGTACAAAGTTTTGGTACTTTTTGGCCACCTTTAGGGTTCCATTCGGAACATTTATGCGGTTTTACATGTGGATACTATAAGTCAAGTTTGGTTAAAATTGGCCAACTGGTACTTGAGAAGTAATCGAAAATGTGTAAACGATGCAAGACGCACGATGGACGACGACAGAGAAAAGACGATCTCAATAGGTCACCATGAGCAGTTGGCTCAATTGACCTAAAACGAAATAAAGGCCTTTCAAGTGATCTTTCGAACTCATGACTGATAACAACTCTATCAATACTCCGCTTGTATACATGCGTTATGTTTGACCCTCTGAGGGACCATACTCCTTTTAAAGTAACGATTCTATAAATAGACTTATAGCATTGTTCCTACCAATCATTTATTCGTAAACCTATTGATTAACCTGAGTTTAAGGATCACCTAACAACACCTATCCCCATCCCTCACATAAAATATTAAAAAAAAACTCAGATACCAAAGTATGGTGAAAATGGACAAATACGGACCTCTTGAAATTAAGAGGTGGGATCGGGTGCCATGGAGGCGTAAGCATCCTCTGTCGACCGGTCACACCGGCCGTGAGTCCACAGTCAAATTACAATGAAATACGTGAGGAACGAATCCTCGTCATAAATGGTACAGATGTCTCAACAACCGCCATCGAACCGGTAACTCAACATTTCACTTAGTGAAACAGTGTAATCGCAAACAATACTATTATACCGACTGAAAATTTGCGGAACATAAGGAGGGTTTACTATGATTTAAGTAGTGTAGGATGAGGTGAGATAAAACTGTCATTTCCTATTCATCATAAAAGGGGCATTAGCTGTGATTGTTTTGTAAATACTTCCTTTTTATTACTTAGATAAATATACAATAACAAAAAAGGTATATACACAGGCAAAATTATTTAAAATACCATAGATATCTAACGAGAGAAATGTTGATAAATGTTATAATAGACTATGTATAGTGGCAGGTTTGAATTTCTGTAATTAACAGCCGCTAAAATTTTCAAGATGATAATATATTTACATACTGACTGTAAATGTATTTATAATAGTTACGTCTACACGTGTATGTGTTTACAGTAAACGCGTGTCATGTTGTATCTATTGTTGTTTATCGCATGGCGATTTGTTATTGATTGCTTATGAAGGGTAGAGGCGTTTAAAGCATGAAAATCGTGACCAGGTATGTTAGCAACGAATATAAGTTATTCGAAGCTTCGCCGTCTAGTGCAACAGACGCCTTATTTGCCCGTTGTTTTAATTGTATTGTAATCTTTTGATATTAATTGCTTTTCCACTTTTTGTAGAAAATGGTGTGTGTGATGTGCATATGAATAACACGGCAAGCGCAGATAATTTAACTTTATCTATGTACTATTATTTAATGAAGTCTGTTGCACTCGCATTTGCGAGCTTATCCTAGATTTGTGATGAGTTTATTTTATAAATAATTTATGTTCGGTTGAGACTGGCGAATTAGAACATATTTCCCTTTATTACAAGTATATAGAGCGGTAGCTTTGCACATTAAGTGTAGGTCATCGCGTGAACCGTGTTCTGACCGCTTTACTTTTTGGCGTAGGAATATATAAATATTTAAGAAAACTTTTTTATCTATTTGTCGGACAGGTTTTCTCTGAAACTTTAACATATGAACGAATCAACAAAGAATAGAATAT
Source organism: Atrina japonica (assembly GCA_030159075.1). Lineage (NCBI taxonomy): Eukaryota > Metazoa > Mollusca > Bivalvia > Pterioida > Pinnidae > Atrina > Atrina japonica. Next base: position 662,643 of record BROG01000323.1, on the reverse strand, counting down.
CACAGATTTATTTATTATTTTTATTCAATCTTAAAAGCCATACATTACCACAAAACAAACAAACAAGACTACGTCTGTAGCACACTGTAGAGCCCACAGGCCCATGTCACGATTTATCTAACTCATGTTATGACCAGAACTACAGACCACAGAAATGAAAGCTGGCTTCGTAGTTACAATTGTAACTTGTGTGTTGAACAGTAAAAGAGAGTTAGGCCTAGTACAGTTTTGTCAAATATCTCTAATAAACAGGTCACTTTGCTTTCACCGAATATTCCTGTCAGTAACAATTCGTCACTCCCATCGTGTAAAATCAGTTCTACCTCGCAATTCATCTCAAATCCTTGCTAATTCTAAGGCCCATCTTGTTTCCCACAATCTGATTTCAATGCCGAGCTTAAGAAGTACTCAGAGGTTTCTCAGTAATGGCGTTGTTGACGGGATACTCTATATAATTATTGTGTTTGTGTTATAAATAATATGATCAGGTTATAAATACTGAATTGACTGACATAACACATGAATCTTTAACAGGTCTAATCGGGTTTTCCATAACGAAGGTGTCGATAATTTATTTTTGAACAGACTAATAAAAGTATGTTATTTCATAACATAGTCTGGATTTCTCTTGTTTCAATTGATATGATGGATTTGCTAGTAGGCTATATGCTGAAATACTTACGAAAGTTACGAAACAGTCATCACGGCATTCCCAAATGATAATGTCAAATAAAATGGCTACTTTCAATTATCATGAAAAAAGATCAGCTGTCTCCCTTCAATACGTCGTTTCCGAGATCCGGAACGGTTCAGAAATTACAATGCAGTGATCATGTGATTTTCGAAAAGTTATGGCATTTCGGTGGCGGTGAATACGAATTTACTACGGAGAGTAGACGAAATCAAAATAAATCAAAAAGCAAGTGATGATATGTGGCGCCATGTTGTAAATCGGATTACAGAGAGAAGAATAAGCCAGATAAATATCCGTGGATGGACGACAATTCATTTAAACGAATTTCCCCAAAAAGATATGAACCTACAACTGAAGCGTAATATGTTTATGGTACGCCGTCACTGGCACTGATGTAAACATTGAGTCAAATCAGGAGTATACACCTAGCCAACAACTCTAAGATATAGGAGAATGTTTATATCTAAAAATATTTACTGCAGGACCTTTTGTATCAATCTGAACTTTATCATTCATCAGCTGATAAGAAGACTACCGTAGGTGACGGCCAATTTGTCCAAAATATGCCTTAAATTTTGTCAAGTGGTGATGAAAGTCATGTAACTGAGAGTGGTCTGTCCAGGAATCTTTGAAACGACGTATTAAGTCACAGCAAACTGTCTATGGTATATTCCATTAATAGAATATCAAAATTCAAACGGAAATTCGTTGTAAAACAGCGTGTCGTTTGACCTCGCATGGGCGCATTTATTTGCATTTTCAATTCTCTTCTGACGCAGTAAACCCCCCTCCACCAAGAGGTCGAATATCAATAACCACGAACAAAATCTGAGAATAAGTATTCAAGTTTTTTGATATCACTAGTTTCTTTCAGAAATGATATGAAAAAAGAAATAAAAGAATGAAAAACATGGAATATACATGCAATGGCTCATGGAAAAAATCAATGTGCTGCACTGTTTTCCCAAAATTGAAAAACAATCCTTAATTTGTGCTGATAACTCTAATTTAATACAACTTCGATTTACATTTGGCATAAAAGCTTTAACACTCGTTACAGAGCGCATTTATCTTCACAGTACATTCATTTCTACTTTCGGGATTGTCAGTGCTATGTTGTGTTAATTTATTAACGCTTACAATAACCATATGACTTAACAAAACATAAAGGCATATGAAGTTCCCGATTTGGTGTTACTGACGCCTCATTTGATATAAGATATAAAAGAGACGATAAAAGTGTCTAAGTGGTTTTTTTTCCGTCTGGTTTTTCGTTAGAATTTCCACAAGTATAAAATGTACAGATACCAAAGGATTAAACAAAAGTTGCTCAAAGATACAAATAATGTGGAACATCGACTCAACCCTTTCAACCCTTCATACTTTAACAGACTGGTGTCGTACAACTCAGATATTCAGGGGGGAAAGGGTTAAAGTCTCGCCCGAAAAAAAAACCGTCAATTCAAACCTAATACCTCTATATTTAAGATTCTTCACTTTCTTCACTTTCACTTCACTATCACGTGCTAAACTATCATTCAATATCTTATTGATATGGATTTGTAGTAGGAGAATAGGACCAAAATGAAAATCATATTCGGGTTATGAACAATTGTGCATTCTTACTGTGAATGATTATCGCTGATTTGATATAAATAACCAAAGAAAACACACAGAAACAATACATTTATTTTACAGTTTGACAGCGGAACTAATATTTTGATACCCATACTGTCATTTAACCTTTCTTTACCAATGGAATTTGAATGTCTGGCCTCCTCATTTTGATTGGACCGGCTTCCATCCACATACGCAAGTCAATCTGTGGCAGCAAGGGGCATGGAATTGCTGGATTTCTGAATTATTTAAATTTTAACAGTTTTAATTACATAACTTCATTGATTTCATATGTTAAAGATACTGTATAGTTGCATTTATTCCCGGATGATAAAAGGCTATTTTCCCTTTTAACGAAAATATCGCGAAATTAAATACTTCAGACTAATTAAGAGTATACAAATAATTACCAATCAAATGTCTTCTGATATAATCAGACATTGTTCACAGAAATCACAAAAACATGGTAGTATATAATACTGGTACTGAAAACATACATGATGCAAAGCCTTACTTCAAAAAGCAATAGAACAATACTTGAGATCATTAGTTAAACAATGAATAAACGGGATAATTCCTATAAAATTTCTGTTCAGGTATCGGTCTTGCGCGATGTTGAATACCCGCAAAATGGTCCTTTCTGGAAAGCATGAAAATTTCCACTCGTGAAATATAACAGCTATACAGTACTCTGTTACGGATAGCCCTGTGTGTCTGGTCAAAATTTTATATATGACGTGAAAAGACACATAGCAAAAGAAATGACCTGAGATTCCATTTTCTGTATGGACAGAGGGCCTTCGTGGTCGAGTGATTAAAGCATCGCGCTTTGAACCATGACGACTCTCTCCCTCTTATCAGCGCAGGTTCGAGCCCTCGAGCTGAATTTTGTGAGAAAGATTAGCAGGTCACATAAGGAAGGCCGGTGGCTTCTTCCCAGCTTCATTGTAACCGGGTTTTCTCCTCCACGATTAATAACTCTCCGCCACCATATAACTGAAAAGTTGCTGAGTGTGGAGTTAAAACACTACTCGAATTTTGTATGGATATTTAAAGAAAAAACTAACAAAGCGTAATAAACTGTATTTACTTTTTTCACTCCTGTATAACTTCATTCGGGATGCAATGCATTGAATAATGTAATAACAATACGTAGAAATGTTTTGATTTTTAACAGTAATGGATATTTTGTAGAGTATACTATGAATAGTCCATATATATATATATATATATATATATATATATATATATATATATATATATATATATATATATATATATATAAAAATTATAACGCCGAATTAAACTCAACCGGTTCTATTATTATCATCAAGGAGTTTAACGTTATATATTATATATATAAAACGATGTGTGTGTGTTTTGTGTGTGTGTGGTCATCTCACCTTAATGATGGTACTACAAATGTTTTTCTTTGTATTTTCCTTACTAGCGTGGTTGCACAAATAATGCTCGAAAGTCTAACTTTCTTTATTTGATGGAGCTGTGCTGTAAAACATAGAATAATTCATAAGATATTATCTTGAAATACGTTTACACAAGATAAGTACTCAACCTTGTTTGTAAAATAAGATTGCAGAAATTAACAAAAAATATATAGTGTCGAATATGATTTCTTCGAGATGCGATATTTAGCTATTATCGTTTTAAAGTGTAAATGATACACAGCAAAATAAGATAAATATGATATCAAATGGCCATGAGTTCGCATGCCTGAATGTTCTCGGGAAAAGGATACGTAAAAGTATAACTGATGTTCAGTATCAGATTATAATCAAGTACGCAAAGGCAGACGACGACATCATGCTTCTTGATGACAAGTGCTTTCATCGACAGAATTCAGCAACAAATGATAAATGTGGGGATGCATGCGGAAGAGATGCGTTTTATTTTCAATGTTTTACAAAATGCATGTGTAGTTATACAGATATAATACAAAGTTCAATACGCCCTTGAAATACACAACACTGTAGATCGATACAGAGATCAACCGGAGCTACTTTCCTAGATGAGTATCAAGTCATCAAAATATATGTTGGGATCTTTAAAAGTAGGTTTAGTTTTAATTTATGTACACATATAAATAAAGAAGTGACGTAATAAATAAAAAAAACACACAGCTACGCTCTCGTTGAATCAATCGGCTACAACGATCTATTGCATCCTGATGTTACAGTTAGAAACATAATTAATGTGTAGTTTTGTCTATTTATCAATGGCTAGCAGACACTTTAATAAAATGAGACACATCCACTAAAATATTAATATCGGGCGACTGTCTTTGTGATTTTAAAATATTAATTACATTTTCGCCATTCCATTTGTAAGTGCGTTTTGATTGATCAATAGGACAGTTATCTTCCTTTAGCAACAGATCACTTATGATAACTTTGAAATGTTGGCTTGGAAAATGTTGGAGAAAGGAGCTTATTTCGGACATTTATTATCGTCTGGTATATTTTACGACCCGGGGAATTTTCTAGTCGTTCGAATCGGTCAATTATGGATGAACTAATCATTCTCTGTTTGTTGCTGTTTGTATGTTGCAGAAAACTTCACTCGAGGCACAGATGCTTATTTTATTATAAGTACAGGTAAGACTATGAGTCTGTGAGTTTTATTCAGCCTCTGGGACTTCTCACGTTTCGCGTTACAAATATACAATGACGATCAATATAACTAATCCGCCTTTTAAACCTGTGGTGGACATGTTTTCCAGTGAAACAATTACAAATGTGTCTGCTGTGTGGCAGGATGAAGTGTTAATGTTAAAAACATTTTTTTCAACACGTTTTTTAAATTCTTTTCTTTTTATTCAAAGTTCCAAAGATTTTTATCTTCCTAGATCAGCTATAAAACTGAAATTTACACATAAAGGTGTACAGGCTTTAAACATAAGCAATGTTCTAAATCACAAAAACGTTTAATCCTGTGTTCCGCTCAATCTTAAATTGAAGACCATGTCTTGCATTTCATTTAGCTATACACCTAGCAACGCATCGAAGCTATTCAGTTACAAACAGGTATTGCAGTGTCAATATATCAACCACCTTCTACATAACACCGTCACATGTTGATGTGCACCATCTCCCTTCAAATATAATTCTATCGGGCAGGCCATCAACGGTGACATATCTATTGTCGAAAATGAAGATCTATAAAAATCATTTTAAGAGGTCCAAAATACCGTGAAGCCTGTTCCTTTAATTGGCGACAGAATTTCAGTTTCGTTATGAATTTTGTCGAGGATTATGCCAGACGATGGTCCGAACATGAAAACGTGGAATCAGACACTTTGTCTGAATGGCTAAAAGCTATACGATTTGTGATAAAATCTCGTATTCGACACTAAACGGAACTATGAAAACACGTTATCTCTCTATATTTAGTGACCCATAAGTGGTAACCGAGCTGGATAGATTACATGACCAATACATACTGGTCACAGAAGACAAAGCCTCAGATAATACAGTTTTTTGTAAGGTACATTACTATAACTGTTTATCAGAAGAACTAGGTTTTTATGCGAATTCTGGTAATCCTACATACACACGAACCGATACTGATTTTGAGCTGCCATATCTATATTGGATACCTAAACTTCACAAAACCCCATTGTTACATAGCAGATACACAGCAAGATCCAGCAAATGTTCTACCAAGCCTTTATCTTTACATCTTCCCAAGATATTGACAACCTTTAAGGAGAAACGTTATCAATACTGTACAGTTGCTTACTCCAGAAGCGGTGTAATTCAGATGTTGATACTTAAACATTCTAAACAACTTTTAGAAAATTTGAAGGTACACAAATTTTTTCAAATTCACAGTTTCAAACCATACAACATCTCTACTCTTTACACAAAAAACTTACATAGAAAATTAAAACAAAGAAAGACTTTTTAGAATCATAAAGAACTCTTTTTTTCACAAAAGTGGTATCCGAAAATTTAAATATCGAGTAATTGGTTATCATTATACTTATTTTGTTCAACACCACTCTGATTCTGCCAATGAATACACAGGAGTTGATATAAAAAGATGCTGGAATTTCTAATAAACAATATATTTGTAATATTCGGAGACGTGGTTTTTCAACAAATTTTCGGCATTGCTATGGTAACCAAATATGCACCTTTACTGCCTGACCTGTTCATTAATTAATACGAAACAGACTTCGTTCAGAAACTGCTGAATCAAAGGAGAAAAAGCTAGCGGTGTCTTTTAATGTGATATTTAGATATGTCGACGACGTTTTGTCAATTAATAATGACAATTTTCATATATATGTCAATGAGCGAACTAAAAATTTAATATACAGTAGAATCAAGCACACACGCTTGGCATACTTAGACATTTTACTTACTATAGACGCAGACGGGAATTTAACAACTAAGCTATACGATTAACGCGACGACTTTGGCTTTCCCATCGTAAATTTTCCACATTTAAGTAGTAATAATACCTACATATGGAGTTTGTATTTTACAAATGATCCGTTATGTCAGGGCGTGTTCAACAATGAACATGTCATATACAGAGGGAAACTACTCATACTTGCTTGCGATTTCTCTATTTCACAGAGTAAAATGTTGAGCTGCCTGTTCAATAGCAGTTGTTGAGACGTATGTATCAATTGTGACGAAGATTTGTTCCTCATATATATCATTTGGATGTGACTGTGGACTTACGGCGGTGTGACCGGTCAACAGGGTATGCTTCCTCCTCCATGGCACCTGATCCCACCTCTTGATTTCCAGAGGTCCGTGTTTGTCCAATTTTAAACGGATTTGTTTATATTTACACTTAAGTGCAACTCTAAGATTACGTCCATATTCACAAAGAAACTTACACTTACAGTTAAGGGTGAAATTTGTGCGTAAGTCTAAGACAACTCAGATCACTCTTAAGTACAATTTCACTGTCGTAATCAACAAAACCAATAATATTACAGTATGATACTGGACAAATTATTATTGTTAGATAAATGCATCGGATATGAGATTAAAAGTATGTCAGACGGGACGAATCTACACGGTCGTCGTGCACATATCTGAAAAATTTGTTTACACAACCATCATGTATATATTGCGGGCTAAGTCTATTAGCACGAACATGGTGCACAGTTTTGAAAATTTCCATTAATTTGTTCACATGACTACCATGCACACTTCTAAAACAGTGTTATTTTCCTATTATCATGATCGTCATGTCGTCCTCATCAATTTGAGGATTTTCACAGAGAATTTTTTTTCAAGCCAGTCGTCACATTTCTATAAATAATAAAACAAAAACATCAGCTAAACTGTCCGTATTATCAAAAGTCGAGCGCTTGACTCCTTTGTGTCATAAAATTATATGCATTGTAGTTGGTTTGATGTATTGTTGTTGAACGTCCCACTCAAGAATCTTTCACTCATATAGAGACGTCACCAAATGTCGACAGAGGGCTTCAAATATTGGCCTATGCTCGGCACTTATTGAGAAGAGGGGGTTGTTTAATGTTATACGTAAACACCTACTGTGACACGGGACCTCGGTTTTAACTGTCTCATCCGAAGGACAGGAATCCGACCTGCCGCCGGTTGGACACGAATTCACGATCTCACGACGAGCGCGCTACCAACTGAGACAGATCGGTTCTATATACATTCTATAGTGCGTTTGAGTACATATAAGACAGAGAAAAATAGAATGTTTGCGGAAAATAAAAACCATGTGTACTAATAACGTACATCAAAGAATTTCTAAATATACTACATAACACATACACAATTTTTCAAAATTTTTGGTCAAGAGATGTCAAAGTTGTCTATAAACCTGATGTAAAATACGGGTCGATATTTACCTCAAATCCGACGTGTTGAGTTACTAAACTGAACAGCGATGAAGAATTGCGAACCGTATAGGGGCCGTTTCAGAAAGCCGAAATTAAAAAATCATTTAGATAGGTATTTCATGAAATACTAGTTAATGTACAAAACCACTAATATCCAGCTTGGTCGCGCCTTTCATGACATTTATGGTCTCGCAGGGTTTAATGTAGGCCTAATTCATTTACCCTCTTAAATTTCTTTGTTTGTCTATAAATATATAAAAAAAACAGTGCTTCCATTTACTGTAAATATTTAAATGATATTTCATGAAAATATTTAAAATTTACATGATTTTATAAACATTTGCATCGCTTGGATTCTTGCGACTTCGGGGCGCCTTGTATAGGGGTGTGTTAATCGCCGATAGACCATGCGAAATTCGTTCTTTCATAGAGCATTGTAATGCATGTATTATCAACAAAACAGGTGGATTGAGGGTGTAAATATATGTCAAGTATACGACAAATATAACAAGAGGCCAAATGGGTTTTAACGGTCAAGTGAGAAAATTTTTAAGTCAAGTTTGATTAAAACTAGCCCACTGGTTTCTGAGAAAAAGTCGAAAATGTGTAAAGCTTTACAAAAAACTTGTATATTCTGTTTACTTAGGTGTCTGTTACCTTGATCTTTGACCCCATGACCATGGAATTTTGTCAACATGATCTTTAGATAATCCCTAACAACTTTCTCATATATCTTTGAATACAAAAAGTGTATCAGTTTGAGTTATAACACAAATTGTAATACAGTTTTAACCTTTGTTACTAAAGCTCCCCCTAGTGGCTCGTTTAATGACAAATTTCATTTTCGTTTGGAAATTTTCTAGATATTGACTTAACAATCATGCGTACAAAATTTGAAAGTCATATGATCATTGGTTCATGAGAAGAAGATTTTAGGTCCGAACCCCTTTTCATTCGCAAACTTTATGCGGCTACACATGGGGATGATACATGCCACTTCTTTTTGATTTCATGAAATTATTAAATTTTAGATACTTCCCTTGTCAATTCAAATGGCCTGCTGATACTTACAACGTGTAAATCCAGTACGTGAATATTGATTCTCAAACCAGAAACGATCGCCCACTTTCAGCTTTTGAAACCCGTTAGCTAAGATGCATGCAAACGTCGGTCCAGTAAGACCTCCAGAAACTTTACGCTCAGATATAGCGCCAGCAAACAAATCTATATCATCTGGATGCCTACGATATCAAAAGAAGAAAAAGTTAGCGGTGTCCTTTGACATTTAGATATATCGACGACGTTTTGAAATTAAAAATACAACAGAATCAAGCACACATGCTTCATACTTAGACATTTTACTTAATATAGACACAGACGGGAAATTAGCAACTAAGCTATACGACAAACGCGACGATTTCGGCTTTCCCATCGTAAATTTTCCACATTTAAGTAGTAATATCACTCAGTCACCTGCATACGAAGTGTGTATTTCACAAATGATTCGATATGCCAGGACGTGTACAACATATGAAGATTTCATATACAGAGGTAAACTATTCACTGACAAATTATTGACACAGGGATATCGAAAACCGCGTTCAATGTCAACGTTCCGGAAATTTTACGGTCGGTATAATAGTCTTGTTTGCGATTACTCTGTTTCGCTAAGTGAAGTGTTGAGTTGTCTTTTCGTTGGCGGTTGTTGAGACGTCTGTACCAATTGTGACGAGGATTCACTCCTCACTTATTTCATTGGACTTGACTGTGAACTCACGGCGGGTGTGACAGGTCGACAGGGGATGCTTACTCCTTTATGGCACCTGATCCCACCACTTGGTCTCCAGATGTCCGTGTTTGTCCATTTTTACCAGATTTGTATCTATGTCCTGGACATTCTATTGATTTATACTTTGGTATCTGAGATATTTTATATTATTCCATTGTACTCACACATACAAACAAATATTCCATAGAATTAGTGTTAATCTAAACATCGTTTGAAGTTACTTATATGACGTCACAAAGTGATGTTGCTTCATTTATTTAATGACGACACACCTAGATAATTCATTCAGAAAAAACTCTATACTTTACTGTTCTACCTTGAACTTCGCTACTCCATCATAATGTGACATATTACGTGTTAGGTAGACTATTCGAGTCCATTAATTTGTTTTTTTTTCAATTTTATAGCTATGGAATGTAAATGGATTGTAAAACGAATGAACGTTCGTCAGAGTTCATTTTTTGTCAATATGGATGCCGTTTAGGTGGCAGATAAACATTCATGGCATCCTAGCGAGCGCAATTTCATTTTTGTCACCCAAAGTCAAACGGCATCCATTTTGACAATAAATGCACTCCAACAAGCGTTCGCCCATTATATATATATATATATATATATATATATATATATATATATATATATATATATATATATATATATATATATCTGTGTGTGTGTGTGTGTGTGTGTGTGTGTGTGTGTGTGTGTGTGTGTGTGTGTGTGTGTGTGTGTGCTCCAGGGTGACGACTTGATTAATATAAACATTACACTTAAGCATATGTTTATGTTGAATGCACAGGTATATTAAATGCAGTATTATATTTCATTTAACCTTAAAGTCACAGTCCGGGGAATTTATTGTGATATTTACCATTTTCTTTACATAACCATTCCTCATCTAATAGATTGAAATGAAAAGATTCTCCCAAGATCGTCGTATTAATGAAATTCCATTGGAAAGCTAAACATTAACATCGGTAGATGGTGTGAAACTGGGTGAATTTAAAATAGTAAAGTCATCCATTTTTAATTGCAGATAGTTTTTATTATATATTTTATTTTAAATATTTTAAACATAATACCAAAATTATAATGTTGAAGACGACGGTTTCTGTCAATTAGACTTCATCAGTTGAGCTCCAATTTAATAGAGAGAAAGAAAAAGTGGTATCATACAAGGTCAAATAGTAAATCCAAATACATAGCCAAAATGCGTCTTAGAATACCCACTGTAAAAAGATGACTATCTTAGCTTTAGAATAATTTAGAGCCCAAATGGCGTTGTCAGTGCGAAATATTACTGTAGTATAAGATTATCAGCTGGTACCGAAATACCAGGTACTAGGCTTATGTATACACCCGGGGTCTCAAACTCACAAAGTTATTTAAAAAAAAACTTTAATGTAATCAAGCTGAAAGTAGACAGACTGAGTTTTTTGTCTTTAGTGGTATTGTAATGATCCTTGGTGAATTTAAAAAGGGGCGAAACCGTTTACAAGTGAAGCAGGGAGACAATAATTCTGTAAACAGTAGTTATCCAGTTTGTAAGTATGTACAGATATGCAATAATTAAGTTTTAAGAACAATTTTACAATCGAACATTTCACGACTTAGCCAATTATTTAGGTATTCGTCAGCCAACTGTGGGTTCATTCTATGTGGGTACAGTTTGCGATGGGTTTGAGTTGACCGGCATTAGTAACACTATCGATTCGAAAGAGAAAAAGACAGTTTGTCCTATACCAAATACATCAAATACTAAAAGAATAATAATAAGAAAAATGAATTGTGAATTTAAGATGAAAACGCACCATGAAATAGCGGCCTTACTTTGTATTTTCCCAGTATATGTATATAACCGCTGGAGTCGTCGTTTATCACCATGGCCAGGAAATACCTTATTTGTTTTTGTTTTTATCTTTTCAACTGTTAGTTTATAACAACGTATCAACTTCATTTTAGATGAAATACCTTCAAAAAATGGACTTAATTACACGTTCATGTGGTAGCTGTACCAATGAAATAGCCATGAATGGTACACTGGCGATCGCTTATTAGGTGTATCAGCATCATTGCATATATTGTTCTTATCATTTCCTGAACAATTGCAGTGTTTTTGTGCACTAGTTTCGGTTAATATGTCATAGCATTATATCATTATTTCTTGTTAACGAAATTAACCTTTAAACGTTCGTGCAAAAAGACAAATCACATTTTCATACGTTACTATAGTAACAGTAAAATTCAATGTCCTTCAAAAGGAAATATCTGTTTGCGAAAAAACAGTGAATATTGAGTTTTTTACTATCCTTTTCGCGTTACTATAGTATACTTTGTAACTGCATCTAAGGTAAAATGAAATTTATCACTTGCGACTGTTGGCGAACCGTTTTGAGGTGATTTTGGTACCAGCTGTATTTATGCCGAAGTAAATGGGTTTTTTTCTTTTTTATAAAATGACATTCTTTAAATTCTGAACTCAAAACGAAAATGTCATCTTTTCAAAGTATCGACTCTTCGAAGATTTGTCATTACAATGAGGTTTGGTATTTGGTCTTATATCTTTAGAAACCATACATATATTCATAATTCGCTCCTAACTAATGAAATATTATTGTTAGAAATGAAACCTTTATTTTGCCCAAAAAATGGACAAACACGGTCCTCTGGAAACCAATATGTGGGATCAGGTGACATGGAGGAGTAAGCATCCCCCGTCGACTGCAACTATTTTTTGCAAATCTTAACGTTTCATAGATTTATGTTGATATCTATTCCGAAAAAAACTTTATTCATTGGATAAGTATGACAGCGAAATTGTATTATTCAGTTCAACATATATTTTTCTTATTTCGACCTAGATTTCTTCATTATCTCGTTTTAACTGCGAGAAAAGTTTAACAGAGAAAAACTAAATCTAACTGCGCAAAATTACATAGTGAGTTAAACATATTACTTTTTAGTTCAACGGAAGAAAACTAGGTTCAACTGCACCAAAACCACATCGTTGCAGTTCCTTCCAAATTTGACAACACATTACTCATTAGTTCACGAGGAGAAGTAAAATATCTGTAAAGATTTATTAAGAGTTTATATTGTCTGCTGACTAAGGTGTCTGTGACCTTGACCGTTGACCCCATGGTCTTTAAACTTTCTAATATTTTTGTAAACAAAAAGTCAATCAAGAAATCAAGATGTCGCACGACCCATTACAAAGAGTGTACCAATTGACAACAGAGGAAATATGATGCGCGACCCCATACCAAGGACGATTCCTATAGATCAGCATGAGTCATTGACTAAGGAAACGTAAAACCTAGTATCACCTTACAATAATAAGTTGATCAGGAGAATAATAGGTAAAACTCATTTTTGTGATTTAAAAATACATACCTATATAAACGGGAAAAATCGTATATGACAGGCGGTTCATGGTCAATCATCCCACCAGGTCCTAATCCAAAATGAACAATTGGAGGTAGGCCACAATACATCCTCCATTCATTGTAGGACGGGATACCATGATCCCGACCTCTTTGTGTGGTCAATGCAGGCAAATCAAAACTCATCCCTCTGTTATCTTGAAACAGTTTGTTCCTTACTCCGTCAGTAACACATCTGTCATCTTGATTTTGGCGGCCATATAGAAGCCATCTTCCTATCCCATCATACCCTCTACCTCCTCTACTTAATAGCAATGTTGGTCTATTAAATGTTCGCTCTATCGGAACTTGCAATTTCCTTTGACCAAGTATGTTGAAGAAATCAACACTATCTGATATTTCAGAGTGTCCAAATCGGAAAGCAGCGACATTAAATACATTTGCAAGAGTTGCATCTACGCTTGGGTCGTACACAGTATCATAATCCAGGGACCGTTCGATTAGTCCATATTTTGTCCTGTACCCTTTGCTTAATAGTAGTGGAATGTATTCCCTGTATGTTATGTGCTGCAGAATGGCAGCTATGATTTTCCTAGTTTCTTGATATATTTTCTCATCTGACCAGTGATGATTTATAATACTAAGCTCTCGGGCAATTCTATTATGTTCTCTCACAAACACTGTATGCAGATATTGCAAGTTCGGAACTTCCATTCTCCTCATATCACCTTTCAGAAAGACATAATACATTATCAATTCATAAGTATATTGAAGAAGTACCAATGAATATCATAAACTCCAAGTCCATAAGAATACGACAAATTTGATATTAAAACGGTTTCAACACGAAACAATATATCTGCACAAAATTACGCAAAGTGGACAAATTAAATATTAATATATGCAAGAAAAATGAAATTTGAGATCATTTATTTCTCAACATTTTATGCATTATATAAGGGATACTGACAACAGAGGTTACGAAAATCGGTAAGAACAGGACATACAATTGAAAGTCAATTTGTTTTAGGAAATCATTTTTGTATATTTTGTCGTACCAAAATACACGAAAATATGCACCCAGCTGGACAACTAGCAAATGTTAAAAATCTGCAGAAAACATCAAAACTATCTTTCAGATTAAACTGTATTTGTTCCCGTTTGGAAACAACTGTGTGCGCTACCAATTACAGTGCCATCAATGCTACTACTCTAAACAAATCTTACCAGCTTTAAAGCAGAAATCACCAGGTCTTTCTATCATACAAGTGTCATCACCAGCAGGTGGCATAAACACACCACCGAACGTTTTCAAAAGTCCTAAAATGTAGGGGGAATACACCACGTAAATATGTGATTAAAAACATCATAATCAAAATATCAAAACTACGGTCCTACAAATAAGATCAAAATGAAATGCTTAAACAGATCTCCTCAGCCATCAGGACCTTATCAGTGAAGTTCGAATTCAATATATCAGAAGTATATAACTCTAGAAGTATGCAGTAGCTATTCATAAAATGAAACATATACACGCCCGTTACAGCACTTGAAATTAATGGGAGATAACTCGCATTCATGACATGCAAGCTTGAATTTTGGGTGGTGTTTGTTTGTTTGCTTATTGTTGTTTAACGTCCCACTAAAGAATCTTTCACTCATACGGAGACGTCACCAAATGCCGACGAAGGTCTTCAAATTTTGGCTTATGGTCGGCACTTACGCTCATTGAGCAGTGTGGGTTCTTTAAAGTGCCGACAACTACTGCAACACAGGACGTGGATTTTTACTGTCCCATCCGAAGGACAGGAAACCAACCTGCCGCCGGCTTGATTCGAAGTCATGACCTCACGGTCAAAACTCGAGCGCGTTACCGCCTGAGCCAGGCGGAGTAAGTGGTATGTTGTGAAGGAGAAGTCATTAATGTTGAATTTGACAGATATTTTATATTACCGGGTCACGTTACCTGATATAGCAATTTAAACCTGCACAAGGGTACTGATCATGTCTTATGATCTTAATAGTACAGTTTCATACTTCTAGATAAATATCCTTCTGATATATATATATATATATATATATATATATATATATATATATATATATATATATATATATATATATATATATATATATATATATATATATATTCCAAATTGAGAATTCAATAGTCGAGGATGATTGAGAGATGAACCAAATTATCAATTGGTGAAACGACAATTTAGATATCAACATCTTGAGGATCCAGAGGTATGTATTTGTTCAATATTTGTATACTGTCTCTCTAAACGTTATTTAAAAGCTTAAGTAAATAAATAAATAACATAGTCAGTACCGCCATAGTTAGTTCTAAGACTCCTTGATTCCCCTTCTGTTACCCCATATATCATAGAAGCATCGATATACGACGAGTGTTGATTCAACTGATTCAAGGGACCTGAAAAACATTATTATTATATATATATATTAACATCCCACTCAAGAATCTTTCACTCATATGGAGACGTCACCAAATCCAGGTGAAGGGCTTCAAATTTTGGCCTATGCTCGGCACCTACGGCCATTTAACAGTGAGGGTTGTTTAACGTTTCTGTGCAAGTAAATTCCATTTACCCAAACTTCTGCGTTTCATCGGCCACTACAACCTCTGCGTAGACGTTTTGATAGAAATTCTATTGACGTTTTTTCCGTAGTGAAGTCATTGGAAAAAAACAGATGTGCCTATTTTATATTATCGCGATACACCTTTCATTTTTTGCAAAAACAAACTAGTTTGATGATATGATTTAGTAATGGATATAAAAAGAATACCAGAGGGGCAATTATTGAATAATCTGTAATACAATTGTACACTGCGTTACCGAAGAGCCCCCTAGTGGATCGTTTATGAACAGATTTTATTCTTTTATGCAAACGTTGTAGATATTGACTTAACAA
Organism: Atrina japonica; assembly: GCA_030159075.1. NCBI lineage: Eukaryota > Metazoa > Mollusca > Bivalvia > Pterioida > Pinnidae > Atrina > Atrina japonica. Next base: position 646,366 of record BROG01000323.1, on the reverse strand, counting down.
TCATGCATACAAAATATGAAAGTCAGCCGATCATTGGTTCCTGAGCAAAAGAATTTTAAAGATGTACCAGCACAACGCACAGCACACGACGACAAACAAAAGACTATTGCAATCGCCTTTGGCTCAGGTGACCTAAATATCATTCTGAAATTTAACTAGTCTGTATATGGCAGTTTTCGATTGTACAGTATTCTGTACTCTGTTCTAGTATTACTGATTTTAGTTTCGGGTTAAAACATAAAAAATAGACAAGCACAGGTGCCATGGAGGAGTAAGCATCACCTGTCGACCGGTTACACCCGTCATGAGTCAACATTTAAATCAAAATGAAATACGCAAGGAACGAACCCTCGTCACAATTGGAACAGACGTCTCAACAACCGCCATCGAACAGGTAACTCAAAAATTTCACTTAGTGAAACAGAATAATCGCAAACAAGACTATTATACAAACGGTAAAATTTTCGGAACGTTGACATCAAACGCGGTTTTCGATATCTCTGTGTCAATAATTTGTCAGTGAGTAGTTTACCTCTGTATATGAAATGTCCATATATTGAACACGCCCTGGAATATCGGGTCATTAGAACTGATCAGCCCAAAACATGATATTAATCTAGGGTTCGCTGCAGTCAATATTATGTTTCGTTGGACTGATAAATCCTTATGTCACTCTCAACCAAAGTCAATAATTGTATAGCATCTAAATCCAAGTCATAATTAATAAATCAACACATATAGCAAAGTCTTAACTGTCTGGAACTTGAGGGGACAATATATGAATAATGTGATATTGGGTGTCTGTGTAATGAAGACATATGAGTTACAGCTAACACCCTTTCTATTCTTACCTGGATCACAGTAAATTTGAGGAGCTGTCGCAGAGCGAACAAAGTTCATACATCGGAAATGAAAATGCTCATCAGCAATCGGAATAAGAATTGGAAAACATGCATCTCTAAATCAAATAAATATATATATGTTATTATATGTATATGTTGACATTGAATATTGAATAGTATTTGACGCCACACTCAATAATTTTTCAGTGTGGCGGCCAGTTTTTAATGGTGGAGGAGAGAACCTGGTTACTATATATCCGGACTCAGTTTCTCACAAAAGCAGCTTATGTTCCAGAGGGACTGGAACCTGTGCTGACAGGAAGTAAGAGATTTCATGGTTTAAAGACTGATGATCTAACAACCTGGCCATTATGTGTTGAATTATTTACGTCACAGTTCTTGACGCGAAAAAGACCGAGCTTCAAGAACGAGGGCGTTAATATTTCAACATATACACTCAATGCCATTTTTATTATATATCCTTGATTAATAATAAATAATTTCACAAATTACAATACCCTAAA
>BROG01000323.1:597500-640000 GCA_030159075.1 Atrina japonica | reverse complement strand
TATACCAAAGTAAAAATCATCAGAATGCCCAGGACAAATCGTGTGAACGTTGAACAAACACGGACTGTTCAGCGGTCATACCAGCCGTGAATCCACTGTCAAATTCCAATGAAATAACTGAGGAACAAATCCCCGTCACAATTGGTACAGACGTCTCAATAACTGCTATTGAACAGGTAGAGGTCTACAAAGGTAATCCGGCACATGTTTACAAACTCAACGAGTCTAAATCAAATCATAACAGGGGTGACAAACCACTTGTCGTCACATAAGTATTAGAGATTCAGTAATGCATGGAGTTCGTGCAAGGCAATATATTTTATCTGTACGGCCTATTTTTGGAAAGTAGACCGTATCGTTTTGGTTTTTGACTCTTTCCGGATGTGCCACTTAAACTTGGTACATCCATAACTCAACATGTCATTTGGTGACACCTAGTAATTGCAAACAAGTTCATTATACCGACCATAAAATATGTGGAATGTTGACATCAAACGCGACTCTTGATATCCCTGTAATTATAACTTATCAGTAGGTAGTTGAGCTCTGTATATGGCATGTTCAACGTGCCCTGGCATATCGGATCATTTGTGAGATAGAAACACCATATGCATGTGATTACGGCAGCGTATTGCTGCAATGTGAAAATTTAAGTTATTTTCTCAAAACTTCGAGTTATTATCGCGAAATGTAGAGTTATTTCCCCGATAATTATCTCGAAATTTTGAGTTAATATTTCGAAATATTGAGATAATTATCTCGAAATTTCTATCTTGAAAATTGGAAAGGTTATCTATTACGGAAATCTCCCGTTGTATATAATCCATAACATTTCTTGATATTTTCTTTGCATATCGGAATAAGTGATAGCCGTGGTTCTGTAAAAAAAAAGGTCCTAACAGTCATATGAACGCTCGTTCGCGTGTTTGTGTTTCTTTTTCTGCAATAATTTCATAATTTTGATAATAAAAAGAAACACATACAATATTATTCTAATGATGCTCAAATTAATCCTGGTCATTTGTCAACGATTGTTAACACAAAAGCTGTGTCATTCGAACATATGTGTTTGCTTGTAACATTTCAAAGATTTTGTTAAAAGAAATATGGATTTTAATGAAGCCCAAATTTATCCTGGTCATAAGTCAACGAGGGTTAACACAGAGGCTAAGTCATTCGCGCGCGGGTGTGTGTGTATGTGTTCATTTGTGTGTAATATTTTCATAATTTTGATATTAAAAGTAAACACATAAAATTTGATAGTTTCGATGAAGACCAAATTTATCTCGGTCATTGGTCAACGTTAGTTGACAATAAGGGCTGCCTTGATATCTAATCTCTTACTATTATTGAGTAATTACTTTCAACTCAGGTAAACATAAGTTACTTTTTAAACATCATAGTATTAATAGGCAGGTCCATAGCGGGTCATTTGAATTGAACCGCCACTGATGACGTCATCAGAATCCTGGCTTCTGATTGATCAATTCAAATGGCCAGCTACAGAGCTGTCTGTGACGTCATAACTGGAGGTGCGTCATACCGGAATTGATGTCATTCCGGAAGTGATGTTATACCGGAAATGAGGTCATGTCATGGCAACAAGGAGAAAGAGTCAATCGTTGAGTTCAGAGGCGTGTCTATGACCGGAAGTGGAAGGTTTTGGGGGCGGCCATCTTGGATAACGAACCAATGAGAGCTTTTCCTTTACAATTAAATGATGATAATGGTAACCGAGCAGTCATGATGTATCATGTGCATAAAGAACAATCCTTTTTCTCATAGACTTTATGGACCTTATAAAAAAGGGGCGTGAATCAACATAATGGACATTTCACTCTCAAACACGATGGAAAGAAGTATGGACACTTTATTTTCTTCGACTATGGATGCCAATCAGATCGTCACGGATAGTGCTCCCATGAATCGAAACATGATGGATAGTGTACCACGAATCCATCGGGTAGAAGTGGATAGTGTGCCGAGAGCCAACCTGACAGAAGTGCAAATGAGTCCACCTACAGAAAGGAGACAGGGTGTGACCACTTTTAAAATGAGACCTGCTACCGTCAGAGGATTATCGTTTCATCAGGAATTAATATTGACTTTAGCCTTATTTAATTTGTGTACGTATGAATCCAGGTACCTAACATTTAAATATCATTGGCCAAAATATCTACCGGGACCTAAACAGACAGATTTAGCTAGAGCAGTATTTGTGTATGACATAACTTCCAGTATGACGCACTTCCGGCTATGACGTCACAGACAACTGTATAGCGTGCCATTTGAATTGACCGATCAGAAGCCAGAATTCTGATGACGTCATCGGTGGCCGTTAAATTCAAATGGCCCGCTATGGCCCGCTATAGTACCGAGCATAGGTCGAACTTTGAAGCCCTTCACCGGTATTGGTGACGTCTCAATAAGAGTCAAAGATTCCTGAGTTGGAAGTTGATATAATCACGTGTCCGTATCACGTTCTTTTGATGTACCTACAGCCAATACTGATTTTGAGCTACCATATTTATATTGGATACGTAAACTTCAAAAACCCCATATAAGCAGAGGTAGGCCTACATATCAGAATCCAGCTAATGTTCTAAAAAAACCTTTATCTTTACTCCTTACCAAGATACTGACAGACGTTAAAGAGAAATTTCGGCAATGTTGTACAGTTGAATGAAAGATTCTTGAGTGGGACATTAAACAATAATCAACAAACAAGCAAACAAACAAGCAGATATCAAGATAAAATTAATCTGTATAGTATTATCCATTACTAATGTTCATGAGTTAGATCAATATTAAATTAAATGCCAAATGATTTCACGTGCGTTTAGGTCTCCGATCAACATTGTTGTGCTGACCAGGACTACATGCATGTATTTATACTACTCTAAAATCTCAAAGTCTCGAAATGTCCAGATAATAACTCGAAATGTCCAGATAATAACTCGAAATGTCCAGATAATAACTCGAAATTTCGAAATAAATATAGTTTTACACATTTCAGCAATACGCTTCCGTATGGGATATTATATAATAAATATGGAAAATTTACATGGGAAAGCCGAAATATCCTGGTTGTTAATTCCCCCTTTGTGTCTATAATAAGTAGAGTATCCAATAAGGAATTATGTTGTGTCTTAATTTCTAGTTCGTTGTGATATATCGTGTATGTATGGAAATTGCCATGATTAATTGACAAAACGTCATCGATATATCTAAATGTCATTTACACCCCTTCTTTACAACTGTACATTATTGCTGAAGTTTCACCTTAAAAACGTTCAAAAAAAGTTAATAAAATGAATGTTTTCTAAAATGTTTTTTCTGTTGTGTAAACAGCAAAGAAAATATTCACATATATGGAGACATTATCAGGCTTAGGTGAAGTGCTACAAATTTTGAGTTGTGTTATGGAGTGTGGAAAATGTATTAAGTTTTATTTAACGTGGCGCACCAACTGTCTTCCGGGACCTCGATTTCAAGGTTCATCTAAAAGACATGTGACTTTTACTACTTCAGCTATGGGCTTTTGTTAAGAAACATACGCGACACAACGCTTTTGCAAATGCCAATCGTATGACCCCAATCAGGAATAGAATCCAGAACTGAACCTTTCATTTGCTATACAAACGGTCTGATATGATATGCCTACCCCAAATCGGATATATTTGAAGTGACGACAGCAATTAATAAACGTAGCATCAATATATAGACGCGGATTTGACACATTAAACATTTTTTAAAAAATAATGTATTTGAATTAATTTGATATTTTAATATAAATATCAAAGTTCATCTTTAATCAGCAGTAAAGCAACAAATAACAACTTTAATTGTTATTCTAAGTAATGATAATAAGCAATGAATCCTTACATGTTTAAATATTCGTCCGTTGCGTGACAAGCAAGGTGAGCTTTGAAATCAAGTCTCAAATTTTTGGCCGGTTCCATTAGCCTCGAAATGATTGAGTGGTGCCACCTGGCTGATCCCTTACCGATGGGCGAGTCGATTCCTGTATATGATAAATTAGCATACACATTTAAAAAAATACCAAGTGTCTAAGATCTCAAAACCAAAAACATTAACTCATTCACCCAAAAAGACACATTAGGACTGGCCTGGGTCATTCATTTACAGAAGAGTCTTGATAATTTGTTATGGAGTTTTTAGAAATTAACCCTGCCTTCAATCGTATAATACAATAATCCATGATGACCCCCAAACATAATTATTATTTGAGATATTTACCGAACAACCATTACCTTCAATGAGGTAATGTCCATTACTGAAGGATTAATTGAGGTTTTCCAGTTTTCAGCGGTTTTTGTTAATTTTCATGATGTTACCTTAAAACACCAACTTTAATAAAACAAATCATTGTTTACTGTGTTCATATTTATCGTTTATGCAATCTGTTTTGCAATTAATACTCTAATTGCAAAAAAACTTAAACAAAGAACTTATTAATTTTGTTTCCAATTTTCAAAGATTTTTGTTCATTTTCTATGGTTTTTACCCCAAAACCCCTATGTGGCCAGATTGCTAACAAAGCTCAATTTGCAGAATGTTTGATAAGCTTTCTGAAAAAAAACATATGCTCCAAAACACACCTTTTTAAAAACATTGGTTATAAGTGGGTTAAAGTATAATACTTTTTTCACAGATTTCTGTTTAAAAAATTGATTTTTTACCCCCAAACACCAAATTTGATAAATAATTGTTGTTAAATAGGTCAGTACTTGTCATAAAAGATATCTACCATACAACTATTTCTTTCATTGCAAACATAGACAATAACTCAGGGATAAATTGAGGTTTTCCAATTTTCAGCGATTTTTTTTTTTCAATTTTCTATGATTTTTACCCCAAACTCCAAAACGCCAAAACGATCAGAATGCTGACATGACCCATTTTTGTTGCATTTTTTCATAAGCTTTAAAATTCACCCTGGGGTCCGGTAACGGGTCATTGGTGGCTAAAAGACCAGACAGAACATACGACTACGCACAATACATAACACTAGGATGTACTTACAGTGTGTTACGGAAATTCACGGATATTCTCGCACTTGTATGTGAACACACTCGAAAATAATTCTATCATTTAGTTTTACTCAGCAAGCCTGGAAAAATTATTAGCTAGAATTTATATTAGGTTCGCTATTTCTCGTGTCTAATCTACTCCCGTGTGACAACATGTTTAAGTTTAATAGAAATAGAATTTGATTCAAATTCGGTCAATTCAAGCAATGTTGAAAAAATGCTACAATAAAACAATTAAAACTGGAGTAAAAGACATCTGAGAAATATTTAACATAGGTAAACATTTTTAATTAATTCTTAGATGGTTTATTCTGATTCTCAGTGTCAAATACTCTTTTCTTCCGTCCGGTCACATAAGACAAAGTTAAAAGTAAAAAGTGTATTGCCGTACCATCGTTGAACGCTCTTATGTTTATGAAGTCCACCCTTTCTAAGTGCTGTTGCGACTGGTGTATGGCCATTCTAATCATTTCCTGTACAGGTGCTCTTCCATCTCCAAGGTCTATAATTTGAGCATATGAGGATCCGTGCATCAGATAAACGGCAATAATAACGGCAACCTGTACAGTCATCATGTTAAAGTTTGGAGGTCGGTTAGATAAGGAATTGTATTTCTTAGATGTTGCACATTATATAGCATCAACGTTAAAGTACGGAGCCCCCTTAGTGACATAAAATACAGTATATTTTTCATTATATTGTGCGCACGGTTTAGTTATATTGTGTGCAGTTTAGTTATACTGTGCGCACAGTTTAACTATATTGTGCGCACAGTTTGAAGTGATATAAGCTGTCACAATGATTATTTTTGTCCCCTGACATATAGTCGAGAATATAATAAAATGCAAATGAGTGTTATCAAACACGTAAAACGTTGTAAACGAATTTCTTTTCGATGTTATTTGTTTTATTAGAATTTAAGTTTCCCCGTGCCTTACAAAATCCAATTGTATTATCGTATGCAATTACCTTTCAGATATCAAATGTACTTCGTCATTCACTCAGGGGATATCAGTAGTTTACGCGCTTGGACGTTAAAGTCGGCCGATTTTTATGTGTTTTATATTTATTTTTAAAATACAGGACGTGATTTTTATTGGAAAGTGCATGTATTATGTAAAATATATGATTTTCAACGCTACTCTAAATACCTGAAGAAAATCGGATGAATATATGAATAAATATATCAGGTCACTAATAGAAAATGTTCCAATCTTTAATGTTATCCTGAATGCTGACGTTGACAAAATCAAAACAATATAACTGTGAAAAGTATGCGTACCTCATGTTTTACAATCATGCCGCTATATCTGGTGGAGTTTGGCAGTTCATGATCGTATGTGTCAAGAATGATAAAGCCGAGATTGCGATGGGACGAGTTAAAATGAGTCGAGATCACCCGATCACCCGGCACGTGGACAATTTCAGAAACGACTGTTTTGAAACGACGAAAAAGACAAACTTTGCCTGATTTAGGTATAAAATGATGATGTACGAAAATAAACGCAAAGTGTAGTAAGAATATGATGTATATTAATCGCAAATAACACTTGTCTATTGGTCACTCGGTAATCTTCGTAAAACATTACCGAAAGTTAATTGCAATGCTCATAGTATGGCGGACAAAAAATAACTGATATTACGGGTTACGTTTGGCAAAATTGTTGCAATTTTACACATGCATTTGTTATTCTAACCACCAGACGGTCTCTTTGCAATATATATGAGATAGGACATCACGTAAAATGGGCATGTAAAGTTTTTCACCTACGACAGCTCGTATCACTTTAACATTCATTATACTGTTATTTATATTGTGCGCACAGTTTAGCTATATTGTGCGCAATTTAGTTATATTGTGCGCAGTTTAGTTGTATTGTGCGAACAGTTTAGCTATATTGTGCGCACAGTTTAGCTATATTGTATGCACAGTTTATCTATATTGTGCGCACAGACTGATTTCATCTGAATAGATAAGAAGAGAGGCCTGATGTCGCTCACCTGGCAAATGTGTTCAACATTGCTTACATGTCAAAATGTCTAAAAATGATATTTTCTGTTTAATTAGTTGATTCTAAAAAATGTGTTTCGAGTTGTGACTCCTTTTGAAGTCTCTATGTGTACTAGCCCCTTTGCAAACATGCAGCTTTATATGGGGATAGTTCCTGCAAAATATTGTTTAATCATATTTTTTTTTAATTTGTAAATGTCTAAAAATTGATATCTGATATACTATTAATCCTAAATTGAAATCTGGGCCCGAAGTCACCAAATTTACACAATACTCAAGCTCACCTTTTATTTCATTATTTGTACAGTAAAATTGTTTATCAAAGTTTTGGATTTTAGTGATTAGGAAACATATGATTTTTAATCATTTATATATAATATTTTGCGTCACACTTATGATTTTCCTGTAAAAAACGAATAAATACGTTGAGTACGGTACTCAAGATTTGAGTACGTACTCAAACAATATTTAAATATTTCTTAAGTTTTCTTCAAATGAGCAATATTTTTTATCATCATTTACAATGTATGCCATCAATATACAAAAAATGTCCAGTTACAGAATAAACTTTGCATGTTTTACCTTAAAATCTTGAAAAGTTAGTTGAGCTTGAGTACTGAGTAAATTTGGTGACTTTAGGCCCTGATCATAAACAATCGTATGCAAGTGACCAATGGTATGGTTTTATACAAATGACTTATTATCCCAAAACTGACTGACCTTTTGTCGACAAAGATAAACGGAAATTGTTAGGAGTTATCTAAATAATCGTTGTGACAATGTTTCAATGTTACAGGCTCAAGGGTCAAGGTCACAAGGAACTAGGTAATCAGAAAATACGCTTTTCTTCAACTTTGTTTTACTTCTTCTCAAAAACAATTGAGCCGGCCTGGCACAATATAACCAAACTGTGCGCAAAATATAGCTAAATTGTGCGCACAATATAGTTAAAGTGTGCGCACAATATAGTTAAAGTGTGCGCACAATATAGCTAAACTGTGCGCACAATATAGTTAAAGTGTGCGCACAATAAAATTAAAATATGCGCACAATATAACTAAAATGTACGCACAATATAGTAATTGTTTAACTGTGTTCACAATATAACTAAGTTGTGCGCACAAGATAATCAAAAATATACTGTATTTAATGGCACTAAAGGGGCGCCTTATATCAGTTTGTGATCTGTACAGTAAAATTTATTCATGACGCAATTTACTTTTTATAAAGTATATTATGTAACAAAGTTTAAATTTTGATGATAAAAGCAAAATCAACGATGATATGTTCATTGCATAACAAGAGATATGAGCTACTGAAATTAACATGTTTGAATTAAAAACGTGGTAAAAACAAGATACAGATCTATTCTTCAATGTATCTTTACAGGAAATGCACCGGAATTTGGTGACGACTCCATATGAGTCAAAGATTCTTGAGGGGGACGTTAAACAACAATAAACAAACAAAGAAAACGAGATAAAAATATTGGAAATAAAATGAAAACTTTATTTTTCACTTCAACGGTACCTCTTTTTGAATTTTCAATGAAAACATTTAACGCAGCTCTGTTTATCGATTTTACTATGGTAACGGATACAGAAAAGTATCAATACTGTTGTATCAGAGACGATTTCAAATATATTATTCGTGCTATATTTAAAGGGGAATTAGCTTTGTTTACAAAAAACATTATTTTGATTTTTTTTCTACTTTTACTACTTGTACTTGATGTACAATAATAAATAAGAGCTATACACAAGCATAAAAAATCTTAAACTCTTATATGTTTTGTGACAATAAGGTCATGTCCAGTGTGGCATTCATATACAAATAATAAGGTTGAGTTAATGTTACAATTGAAAAAGTGCAAAACCTCGGTTTCCTTAAGTAATTTTCACAAAATATAGAGGAATTCAAAAATGTTTACGCCTTTTTTGTCATTGTATGTCAATCTAAGTAGGAAAAAAAATCACAGCTAATGCCCCTTTATTGATGTTGTTCAACTCTGGGGTGGCCACGTGACGGTGCGTGACTCGGAAGGGCAAGATGTTGTGCTCAATGTCAGGTCAGCTTAAGACTTATATCGCCGGAAGTGAGTGAATCTTCATTAAGCAGTGTGAATAAAAATTGAATATTACAATTCCTTTGGGTTAAATTACTGGTCCTATCATTAGTCGACGTTGAACTTATCTAAGCCTCCTAGACAATTTACTTAAGCAAAACCCTTATGGTACTCAATAATGTTGTTGAATTTGGTAAACAAATATTTTCTAATTTGTGCGGACAGTAACTTTTTAGCGAACATCAAAAACACAAAATCAATTACATATATGTATGGCACGCCAAAATCACATTAATGAGTTAAATCTATTTTTTCTCAGATAAACTTAGTTTTTCTCCAGTTAAACCTCAGTTAATGTGGGTTACGGGTTAAACCTAATTTTTCTCCAGTTAATCCTAATTTTTCTCGTAACCCAAATTAACGGGAGAAAAACTTAGTTTAACTGAGAAAAACTAGGTTTAACTGCGCGAAATACCCATTAATATGATTATGGCGCCGTTAAACCTAGTTTTTCTCAGTTAAACCTAGGTTTTCTCCAGTTAATGTGGGTTACAGAGAAAAACTAGGTTTAACTGGAGAAAAACTGAATTTAACTTAGAAAAACTAGGTTTAACTGAGAAAATCTAGGCGTAACTGATGAAGCACGCCAAAATTATATTAATGAATTAATCCCAGTTTTTTTCGAAATAAACCTAGTTTTTCTTCAGTTAAAGTGGGGTACGAGTTTTCTTTCAGTCAAACTAGGTTTTTTCTCGAGAAAAACTAGGTTTAACTCATTTTTGTGATTTTGGCGCAGTTAAACCTAGTTTTTCTCCAGTTAATGTGGGTAACAGAGAAAAAAATAGGTTTAACTGGAGAAATACTGGGTTTAACTAAGAAAAACTATGTTTAACTCATTAATGTGATTTTGGCATGCCATATTTATGTCATGACTTCCTCTTTCTTCCACTCGTTATTAATTTATCTCCTTCACAACCAATCAAATGGATGTCACAATTATATAACTTTTATTCATTGATCTTGCACTGGGGAACACGTTAAAATGATAGATAACACAAAACGACACTGGATATGTTATTTCTGGGACACTCATCAATTAAATTATACAGCACACAAAACTATCTTCTCACGAATAATTCAGCATTGCATCTTGTTTTTATTCCATTTTGTTAGTGCGTATGCATTTAAATGACGCAGTAATTTATCATATCTTTTACTTATGTAATATAGTCTCTCTTAACTTTAGAAAGGCGTTCCTTATCTAATGGATGAACACTCAGATAATCGTTCATTCGTTATATACTAGCGGAAAAAGGAAACTATAGTTCAGTAATTCATTTATAGATTCATCTACAAAATATTAGGTTGCATTATTTATATCATTATTTAATAAAATGAATTTGTCGTTCAATTCAAACATGGAATTACAGATTATGTCCATTATGTATGATACGAACAGCCAATGAAAGTAAGGGGGGTGCAAAAAGGTTTCAAGTTTGATTGTGTGTATGACCCCTATTTGCAACGATACATTCTTCAGAACTTCGACGCATTGAACTAATCAGGTTATGCAGAAATGCCTGGGGAATATTCCACCATATGCGCAATTAAGAACGATGCAGAGCATCCAGCGTAGCAGGGGGATTTGGTTCTTGACGTAGACGTCGTTTCATTTCATCCAAAACATGTTCTATAGGAGATAAATCTGTTGACATCGCAGGCCAGGGTAGCACATTCACGTTTTTCTGCCGTAGATGGTCACTAACAAAGCTTGCGGTGTTTGGTCATTCGTTGCCCTGCTGCAGAATGACATTACGCTGATTGTTGTGAATGAATGGAATGACGTGCTGACGTGCAATCACGTCACGGTAGCGTACGTCGGTTACATTGTCCTCCACTATCACCAAAGGGGTCCTTCCATGTGCTGTAATTCCACCCCAGACCATAACACCCCCTCCGTCGAATTGGCGGCGCTAAATTACGCAAGCGTGAAAGTAACGTTCTCTGGCACGGCGGTAAACACGATCGTCCAATCTCTGTTATTGAAATGACGATGCCTCCTACACCACGCTAACATCGCAACATGGTGACGCCAGAGCAGAAAATGACAGATAGCAGGACGCCGAAGACGGATGATGGCCTCTCGGAATCTGTTTACGGTAAGAGGGCTTATCCGTCGATGCCCAGGGATGCCTCTAGCGGTCATAGAAGCCGATTAGAATCGATTACGCAAATGTGACGTCCGTATATACGTAACTTGCCGACATGACTTCACACGCGGGCGTCCTAATCGTGGGCGGTCTGGAACGGTGCCAGTTTGCTGATATCGTCTCTATAGCGCATTTGCAGTGTTAATACGAACTCCAAACTGCCTTGCCACATTGCTTTGAGACACCCCAGTTTCCAGCATCCCAATAGCACGCAAACGTCATTTTCAATCATGCGAGGCATCTCTCAATCAAAATTTTGTTTCAAAAACCAATGTTTTTCTGTTGAAATACATTGAATAATATCAATGAATGCAAAAAATTACAATCGACTACTAACCAGGTGTCGCTTAGGCTCGAAACTCCAGAATAGCGTGATGAGGCCATCAAGGCGAATCGAACGCGATATTTAACAAATTGAGTACTCAATCACGCGTTTACTATATTAAACTATGCCTTTAAAAATATAGAGCGATCAAGGAATACTTTTTTTGTGGTTTTGTTTAACTTTTAAGTGTACACAGGTTTTTTTCCGCTGGTATATTTACATATTATTCTTGTGATATTGACAAACAAATAACGAGAATCAAATATCCAGCCTTTAACGTGATCGTGTTTCAATCCAAACCATACGCACATGTTTGCACGATAACGGTCTGAGGTCGAGAATACCATGCATACGGATCCCGCTCTCTCAAACATCAGCAAAACCAAGTGCCTCAAGATACATGCAAGGTATACACGTAGATGGACAAGCCATTGAGAACTTTGACATCTTCACGTATCTGGGCAGCATTGTCAGCAAGACAGGGGGTACAGAAGAAGACAACAAGGCCATGATAGAAAAACCCCGCCATGCTTTTTCCCCTGACATATAGTCTAGAAAATGATCATGTGTGTTCAAATACATTATCAAACACGTGAAACGTTGTAAAAGATCTTCTTTTCGTAGCTATTTGTTTAATTAGAATTTAAGATTTCTCGTACCTTAAAAATCCAGATGTATTTCCGTATGCAATGACCTTTCAGATCAACTCTTTCGACATATCAAATGTACTCCGTAATTCGGTCAGAGGGATCGCGGTCCTTTACGCAATCGGACTATGTTAATATTGGTCGACTTTTGTGCGTCTTATATTTACTTTTAAAATACAGGACGTGATCTTTATTGGAAAGTGCATGTATTATGTAAAATATATTATTTTCAACGCTATTTTAAACATCTAAAGTAAATCGGATGAATATATGAATAAATATATCATTATAACTGTGAAAAGTATGCGTACCTCATGTTTTACAGTCGTGCCGCCATGTCCGTTGGAGTTGGGCAGTTCATGATCAAATGTGTCAAGAATGATAAAGCCGGGAATGCGATTGGACAAGTTAAAAATGGGTCGAGATCACCCGATATACCAGGTACGTGGACAATTTCAGAAACGAATGTTTTAAAACGACGAAAAAGACAAACTTGCGTGATTAAGGTATGAAATGATGATGTACGAAAATAAACGCAAAGGGTAATAAAAATAGATCGTATATTAACTGCAAATAGCACGTATTTATTGGACACTCGGTAATCTTCGTAAAAATTTACCGAAAGCTAATTTGCAATGCTCAAAGTAATGGTGGACAAACAATAATTGATATTACGGGTTACGTTTTGCAAGATTGTTGCAATTATACACATGCATTTGTTATTCTAACCACCAGATGATATATACGAGATAAAATATTACATAAAATGGGCATGTAAAATGTTTCACTTATGAAAGCTCATATCGCTTTGAGAAGTTTTATGGTCGATACAGGGGTCTTGTTAAACATTATAAAGTCCCCCTCTCAGTAATATTAGATGGTACTCTGGAGCACGACCACAGAGAGTGACTCCCTTTCGCAAATCGTGCCTTTCATAGAACTTGACTTTTTCACCAAATTTGACCCGTACATCGCACTAGAAAGGGACATTTGCGACGGCTGTTGCATGCCAGCAGATGACGCTGACGTCTTCCGGACACCTGGTCCTATCCCGTTTGGGATTCAAAATTGTCTTTCATGTTGAGACCATTTGCACATCTCGTCGTGTTCGAATGGACTTGATTTTCGATTATTAATTGGTACTTCTTCATTTTTACTTGTTGTACAACGATGTCAGAAATGACCAATGGCATTTCACTGCTTGCTTCTTGGACCAACACATCTCCTCCGCAGAGTTTTGCCGAAAGAGATTGGCCTATGCTTGTGCTTCAAAAGAAAACTGTCCGACAATGTCATCTGCAAGTGCTACTTAGAAATAGCTGAAATAATGGATTGAATCGTCGATCATGTGACACTCACCTACCCCTATTTGTTTGTATCTCGCTAATATTTTGTAAATGTACAAGCAATTCAAACGATATATTTTTCTTCTTTAAATAACTGTACATGCTATAGTATCGCGTTTTAACGTTTAAACCATAGCGCTGGCGATAATTGGTTCCCTGTCCATATAGTTTTGTAAGTTTTATGCATAATCTAGCAACAGGAATCAAACCCAAGATTTTGCACTCCAGTTAGTTTAGTTTCCAGTTTGAGTCTATTCCACATCCATTTATCAGAAGTCAGATGTGAATTAACTTCGGCCCCCTTAGGATTTACAAACTTTATATACCTCAGACCAGCTTTTCATAGCAGTTCGTATAGACTGTATGCTACAAGTGAAAAGTTTTAAAGACTTTAACTGTGAAAACTCTGGTGTGAACACATAGGACGTCTTAAATTGGCCTAGAGTTTTGGACAGACCTGACACTTTATATATAAATTGCTCATTCACTAAACAGTTATTCACAAAGCTATTATTCATAACTTTGTTAATATGGTTTTGTAGTTACTAGTATTAATACACGCAGGAGAATTAAGTACATTACAGGCAGGTGCAGCTAGCTACACACGGTAAACCTGGAAATTGTTGCCCTTAGATGAGAGAGCGAATTTAAATGATAGCGAAATTATAAAGTTAAATAGTTGAAGAACGGACATAGATGACATGAGCCAAGGTGATTAACGGCGAATTTAAGATGGAGTGATTATATTTTCTGTCGTAAAAGAGCGGAAAAAATAAATCAGAGGCAAAACTTTCCACGCATTTGAACCGGTCATCAGGGGCTTATTCCTCCATGACACCTGACCCCACTTCTGGATTTCCAGAGGTCCATGTTTGTCTAATATTCACCTGATTTATATACTGTATTGTGAAGATAATACTTCGGTACCTGTGATTTATTTTGAGTAATACAGTGGAAACATCATGTAAAGATACAAACAGGCTTTATACTAATTATTAAATATTATCACCGATTTGAAAATGGATATAAATGATGGCACAGCAAATACATGGCACCACACTTTTATTTGAAATGTTTACATTCTAATTAGTCTGAACTAATATATATATATATATATATTGATTGATGTCGAAGTCTGTTATTCTACGTTTACCACTTGAATTGGTATGTCCGACTTTCTCACTTCGATTCCTTCCACATACGCAAGTCAATCTGTGGCAGCATAGAGCATGGTGTTGTTGGATTTCTGTAATTTCAATTAAAACCGTTTCAGTTACATTAGTTACATATATTTCATTTTTTTCAGATTGTTGTTTGTAGGGCCAAAGTTTAATTTTTGCGTAAATATATAAAAAGCACATGGGAATAGCTCCTGCCACATTTGATTAAGATTGAACCATCGATTCGTCAGGAGAAGTGGAAAATGTCTAAAATCATAAAAATGTGATAATGATCTAATATTTTTATCATGTAGGTGCCTGCGACCTTTACGCTATAAAATGATCCTTAGAAAATTCCATACAACTTTCGCATTTATCTTTGAAAACAAAAAAGTCAATCAGATCTTAATTAAGAATCCATTCGTACAAAACATTATTCTCTCTCTCTCTCTCTCTCTCTCTCTCTCTCTCTCTCTCTCTCTCTCTATATATATATATATATATATATATATATATATATATATACATATATAACAACGCAGAGTAAACCGTTAGTGCTTTCATTCGTACGAATCTTCACCCGTTTTGTAACATAATATAACAATAACGTTGTTAAATGAAGTATATTTAAGTAAATCAAATGTTATCAGATTAATTGTGGTCAAGCATGTAGCAAATGCCACATATAATTATCTCAAACATCTTCAGCAGAACTTTTCAGACTTTAATTAAGATTTATGTGTTTCATTAATTAAACTCGTGTAGATAATTACAGTGAAACTTAGATACTAGCACATTGCATTAAAGTAAACATAAATTCATATTATATTGAATACTATTACTTTCATAGTATATATATATATATATATATATATATATATATATATATATATATATATATATATATATATATATATATATATGTGTGTGTGTGTGTATGTATGCGTGTGTATATATATATATATATCTGTGTGTGTATGTATATATATAAATATATATAAAATATATATAAATATATATATATATATATATATATATATATATATATATATATATATATATATATATATCATTCAAATTGGAATTTTTTATAATGTTTTAAAAATCAACAATTTTTATATGATTATATGGTGGCAGTCAGTTCATACAATGTATACTGGAAGAGACCATCGGACTTCCGTAAGTAAACTTGCAAACTTACTCACAAAAACCAATTTAGGTTCCAGTGGGGCCCGAACCCGCATCGACCATTAGTTAGATACTTCGTGGTTCAAGGCTTGATGCTCTAACCACTCGGTACTCTTTGTCATTTAAAGTGTCCCTTGTGGCTCATTTATGAACAGAGTTTTTTCGTTCACAATCTTTGTAGATATTGACTGAACAATCATTGATACCATATGTGAAAAGATTTCTGAAGATGTACCTTGACATTTTCGTCCCCTTTTGGTGCACAGTTGGATCCTAACCCTTTTCTTTCACAATTTTATGAGGTTTCATATAGAGACAGTTCCAGCCAAGTTAGCTACATTGGGTTTATTATTGCTCGAGTTGAAATTTAAAACAAAATGGTCAAAAGTTGACGAAAAAGTGATAGTGTTTATTTATTTTAGTGCCTGTGACCTTAATCGTTGACCCAATGTTCTTGAAACTCTGGTTAAATGATCTGTAGATCATATATCTTTTTCATATACATGTGTATCTTTTTATACAAAAAGCCAAGCAGAAATTTTAGCGAGGATTCAATTTTGGCATTACGAGAGAGAGTGTCGAGATCACTAAAACTGAATATCGCTAACAATTCATTCCGCATTGGAGATACAAGTACAGCTACAGGTATCGTTACAATATACTACACTGACAGTAGTGTTGTGCTATAATCTATACTGTAAAAATTTAAAATGTTTAGCGTGTTACAAATATACTTCATAATGTTTTTTTTGTTTGGAATTAAAAAATAGCTAAATTTACGTCTCGCTAAAATTATATACCATTTTTAAAGGACAAAACGCTAAATTTGCTTCTCGCTAAAAATTCCACTTATATGATATATATTGTACCTTGATGATGGTACTAAAAATACATTTCTTTGTATTTTTCGAACTTTATTTGTGTTACAAATGATGCTTGAAAGTCTCAATTTCTTTATTTGCTGAAGTTTTGCTGTAAAATATGAAAATATGTTAAAAGATTATCTGAAAACAGATTCAAAGTTGTTTCTGAGATAAAATTTTACATTAGATGTAAAAGATCGCTCAAGCCAAAAAAATATATAATTTTTCTATGATTTCTTCAAAATGTATTAGCTGTGTTTTTTCAGAAACTTTTATCTCCCTTCATACAACTTTGATTGATATACAATAACAAATAAGAGATATACTAAGGCAAAACATTGTTAACTTTCTATATATTTTGAGAAAATTGCTTGAGAAACTCAGGTTTGGATCTTTTTCAATATCAACTGATTAACTCAAAGTTATTATTTGTATATGAATACCATACCTACTGTCTGATCTTTTTTTTCACAAAATTTATAAGAATATAAGATATTTTATACCAGTCCTATGTATAGCTCTTATTTGTTATTTTAGATCAAGTACAAGTAGGGAAAGTAGAAAAAATCGAAATATTATCTTTAATAAACACAGCTAATGCCCCTTTAAGGTATCAATTGTATAAATTAAAGGTCAAAATTTGATGCTTGGTGGGGTACTCTAATTATTGTATTTTATGATCGATAGGTATGTCACATGTACAGAAATAAAGTTTTTAAGGGACAAATATTAAAGATGGAACATATTGCACATCAAAATTGTGAACTAATTGCCAGACCAATAATCTCTGAGTTAATCTTTCTGGCAGGTGTAACAAATTATATATGTCGTAATCGTGTGGTGTTTCCTTTACAATAATCATTAAAACACATTTTATTAATACGAAAAATCAAAGTCTTTTATCGAAAAAAACTAATTTGTATATACATCCTGGACCTCCTGAAGATTAATACTTTGGTATCTGATATTTTTATATATCTAAGACATTTAATGTCATGATTCTTTTTTCGGAAATTACCAAGATTGTGACGGAAATATCAAAATTTAACATGCTGATTTATACAATGGGTATTTTAAAAATGATTCATGTAACAAAGTTAGATAAATATGATATTAATTGACCAAGAGTTGGAACATCTGGTCTTATTTTCACAAAATATATAGGAGTATAAGAATTGTTATGCCTGTGTATAACTCCTATTTGTTTTGCACATCAAGTAAAAGTAGATAAATTGAAAACACAGCTAGTGCCCTTTTAAATATCTTCTGTAACCGACTAAATCAGGTAACAAATTAATGCAAATAACTTAATAACTTATTTTGGCATTTTTTCGTAAAATCAAATGGCCTGCAGATACTTACAGCGTGTAAATCCAGTACGTGAATATTGATTGTCAAACCAGAAACGATCGCCCACTTTCAGTTTTTTAAACTCGTTAGCTAAGATGCATGCAAACGTCGGCCCAGTAAGACCTCCAGAAACTTTACGCTCAGATATAGCGCCAGCAAACAAATCTATATCATCTGGATGGCTAAGGATTTAAAAATAATTTCATATAAAGCACAAATGCAGAAAAAAAACAAGTCACCCACAGACTCATCAATCCCAAGTGAAGGGCAAATTCAGTTGAATACCTTGAAGATAAATACTTTAAATTTGTAATGGCAAAAGTCAAAAATAAAAAAATGGAAATGCGTCTTTATGAGACGAGACATTTTGTAGAAAACTTAAGTTATTGCGAACTGTGCATGAAAAGACAATGGTATACATTAATACATATACATGTACAGACATGTAAATCTTACATTCTAACTGCGTCGAAATCACATTCGATGGGTGAAATCTAGCTTTCTTTCAAAGGTTCAAAAGTTATCAGCACTTTTGTGCTGTTAACGTGATCAATTATATATACGAAGTGAATTTTCTCATAAGTTTTGGTGGATATTTAAACATGAAGAAGTCATTGAATACTTATCAATAATTATATATTGCGATCAGATATTTCTTTGCAACAGCAGTTCTAGAGTACCCCAAAATTATTATCTTTGAATTTATGATTAAATGACAGGATGTTATTATTTATACGTGGACTGGAGGATAGCTAGGAGAAACGAAATCATCACCTTTGTTTAATAGTTTTGGTGTTAATTTCCCATATGACAATTGAAATGTAATTATATGAAAAATTAATGAATGAATACATACCTATATAAACGGGTAAAATCGTAAACAACAGACGGCTCATGATCAGTCATACCACCGGGTCCTAATCCAAAATGAACAACAGGAGGAAGTCCACAATGCATCCTCCATTTATTGTAGGAAGGCATACCATGATCTCGACCTCTTTGTACATTCAATGCTGGTAAATCAAAGCCCATTCCTATGTTGTCTTGGAACAGTTTGTTCCTTACTCCATCAGCAAAACATCTGTCATCCTGATTTTGGCGGTCATATAGAAGCCATCTACCTATGTCATTATAACCTTTCCCTTTTCTGCTTAATAGCAATGTTGGCCTATTAAATGTTCGCTCTATTGGAACTTGTAATTTCCTGCGACCTGATAAGTCAAATAAATCAACACTATCCAATATTTCAGAGTGACCAAATCGGAAAGCAGCGACACTAAAGACATTTGCAAGAGTTGCATCTACTTTTGGATCATAGACAGTAGGCCTCTCATTATCTTGGGATCGTTTGTTTAGTCCATATTTAGTCCTATACGGTTTGCTTAATAGTATTGGAAGATATTCTTCGTATGTTAAGTGCTGCAGAATGGCAGCTATGATTTTCCTTGTTTCCTGGTATATTTTCTCATCCGACCAGTGACTATTTATAAGACCAAGTTCTTGAGCAATTCTGTTGTGTTCTCTCACAAACGCTGTATGCAGATATTGCAAGTTCGGGACAACCATTCTCCTTATATCACCTTTACGAAAGTCACATAATACACATTATCAAGTAATAAGCAATATATATATATATATATATATATATATATATATATATATATATATATATATATTATATATATATATATATATATAAATTTTTCTTTAATATATTTCATATATGTTTTGAAGTTTCTGTATATGTTTAGAAGAAGACTTCTATTGTTTAATTTTTAAGTACTCATGAGTTTTTCAAAAACTTACCGGTAAAACTTTTCTTTATACAAATTTAATGTCTCTTTTAAAAAGCTGTAAATAGGGAGTTATGACATATAGAATGTAATAGCTGATAAAGTTTCTGAATCTTGAAAACAGCACATTTGAATATTATGATCTAATACACAATAAAACTTAAATATCTTTAGCTATATGGTACAAGTTTTGCCAAAATTTATTTAGAAACGACTTAACAAAACATTTTTTTAAATTTGTAGATTTATATGAAATATATAACGGAAAACTTAAATTTATGCACACGTTTGTCATTATAGGACATATCCTGATATCTAGTTGAAATTACCTGTCATGGTCAAATAAAAATTAAATATTATTGCTGTAAATTATTTTGACAATATTTTGTCTTTAACTCATCAACCCCTAAAAAAACAATTGACTCTTCTGTAAATCAATGACTTAGACCAGTCCAAAAATGTCTTTAAGAGTGAATGAGTTAAAATTTCCAAAATATGCAAATATAGCATTACGCAAAGGTAACCTGTCATATGGTGCTTTGCAGAGAACCTTATGCAAATGTAAAATAACTGTCACAGAGACAAATAACTGTCTCTGCTTGGAATCGAACATAGGACTCCTGGAATACAAATCTGGTGCTCTATCAATTGAGCTAAAGGGGTAACCAAACTAGCCAAGCTAGTAGAAACATCATTTAACCATTGCTACATTATCCCTTCCATTTTGAAAGAGACGTCCCTACTCTTCATTCGGAGGTAGCAATCATTTATTTCGACAGGGGATGCTTACTCCTCCATGACTACTGATCCCACCTCTTGGTTTCCAGATGTCCGTGTTTGTCCATTTTTGCCAGATTTGTATCTATATCCTGGACATCCTAAAGATTTATACATTGGTATGCGATTTGTTTTATATTATTGTGAAATAAGTGATGGATACTTGTATTCTATCCAAGATGAACTGAGGTCCAAATATGGGCGCCAAATGTCACAGATATAAATAACTCTCTCTGCTTGTATTTGAACCTAGGACCCCTGGATTATAAACCTGGTGCTCTACCAATTGCGCTAAAGGGGTAACCCCCACTAGTCAAGCTAGTAGGAACACCATTTAACCACTGCTACATAACTTTCAGATTCAACCGTATACTATTTGCACCCCACCCCCTTGCCTTATTGGAGGCAAATATGTGCACTTACAACAGGTGTCATCAGTGGTACGACTTTATTTCATTAAGAGCAGGTTTTCAGATAAAATCTCACCAGCTTTAAAGCAGAAATCACCAGGTCTTTCTATTATACAAGTATCATCACTAGCAGGTGGCAGAAACAAATCGCCAGAAGTTTTCAAAAGTCCTGAAAAGTTTATATGTAATTTTAAAAAAATAATTTCTTATACAGTACAGTTCAGCATGATTAAGAGTTAAGATACCTAAAGCAAACTTAAATTATTATCAAACAATTAAACCAAAAATGGTGTAAAAGTTTTAAAACAAACTTGACTTATGTCAAACATATCTTCATTTTCATCAAATTTTAAGGAATGAAGTCCCATAATTCATAAAATGCACAACTTGAAATAGTAAAAAGCAAAACCTACCTCGTCCACATGGAACCAAACATTGTAAAATATTTATAGGAATTCGTTTGTTTGCTGTTTTCGCAGTCATATGGTAGAGCCAATTTTAATGACATGTAAACACAAAACTTTATTTAATGTCAGAAAAGTTATAATTGTCATAATTAAAAGGTGCATGGCCTACATGAAACCAAACATTCTGTAAAAATTGATAACGGATTTGTTACGGAAAACTCAAGTTATTTTTAAACATTATAAAACATGCACAGCTAGATGTATGGATGGAGGGACGGACAAGAGTGTGTGTATAAAAAGAATCATACGCTCATTCAATGTATTTACATATAGTTAGTTGCTGTACATTTGATTATATATATTTTTCATTTATTTATTTTTGTTTTCGTCCAAGGCCAGTCAAATATATTTTGATATTCCCAAGGTCCATGTCTAACTAAGTTTCATCAGATTTGTTTACTGTCTCTTGGACCAGCTGGTGGAAAATACTTTGGGATCTGTGCTTCATATATCAATAAAGAAATAAATATATATAAAGTTAGACCAATAAAATTTAATGTCCTCCAAAGGGAAGTATCAGTATGCAAAAAAAAACCCAGAAAAACACTCCAATTTCACAAATTTTCGGCCACTTGGCCTTTATCAAGTGAAAGACGACAATATGTATATCAGTTACATAGTATTAAGTCTGCACAACACAAAGCTCCAGTGCAAAAAGGTTTATGACTTGATAAAGGCCAAGTGGCCGAAAATTTGTGAAATTTGAGTGTTTTTCTGGGGTTTTTTTGTATAAAGTTAGATATATGAATAATTTATGGAAAGAAAAAATGACACAGATAGTACCTCGTTGATTAGTTCGAAGACTATTTGATTGTTCTTTTGTCGCTCCATATATCATCGAAGCATCAATATACGAGGACTGTTGATTAATCTGATTCAGCTGACCTGAAAAAATCATTTATGTATCATACCTGTAAAATTATTATAATATATTTACACCTTTAAAATATATTATATATGTATACCTGTAAAACATTATACGGTATACCTGTAAAAATATTATATATATATATATATATATATATATATATATATATATATATATATATATATATATATATATATATATATATATACCTGTAACATGTTATAATGTATACCTGTAAAAATATTATATATGTATACCTGTAAAATATTATACCGTATTCCTGTAAAAATATCATATGTACAGCTGAAGAGAAATTATATATGTATACCTGTTCAAGTATACATGCATCTATATGTAAAAATATATATGTATACCTTTCAAAATATTATATATGTATATCTGTAAAAGTATTATGTATGTATAGCTGCAGAAATATTATATATGTATACCTGTACAAATATATATACATGTATATACCTGTAAAATGTTATATATCTATATCTGTAAAAATATTATATATCTGTAAAAGTATTATTTAAGTACAATGTATACCATATGTTCACCTCTGTACAGATATCCAGACAGCTCAGATACATTATTCAATGACGTTGTTTATCTTTAAAGGCCCATAACCGGCGATTTACGCTCAGTTATGTTGTTAATTTTGTGTAAAATGGTAATATGATTTGCAAAATGTTTATATAAAGTTATTATCTTCCCATTAATCACGCACGCTTCTGAGTGATTCTCTGTTTTCTAGTAATTTTGGGTTTGGAGATTTAAAAATGATTTTTACTCGTAACGACAATAAATACAAACGGAGTTGCGTAATATTCAAGGCAATCTCAGATGAATAAGGTTATACGGTTTATTGTCATCTCGTATCCATCACAACTCGTACGTAAGTGAATTGATTGACTCGTGACTATCGATTAACTCATTCTTGCACATCGCCTGTTTGACCGTAGAATTATTTATGAAAGTATACATGTATTTACCAACAAGGTAATTACCATAATGCGACTTGGTTTTTGTTTTGATTTTTTGTTTTACGCCATACTCAACAATTTTCCAGTCATACGATGGCGTCCAGTTTTTATTGGTGGAGGAGAAACCCCGGTTACCCGGATAAAGACCACCGACCTTCCGCAAGAAAACTGGCAAACTTTCCCACTTAATTCGAAATGACCCTAGCGGGATTCGAACCAGAGGTGTAATGCGGCTTGGTATTGAAATGATATACAACTATCTGTAGAAATGAATTGGCTTCAGAAGTACTTTGCTGACAGACGTATTGTCCAATACACAAAACGTGACAGGCGGATTGACCTTTTGATTATTTTGCGGATGATTCTACTCAATTTTTGGTTATGACACTCTTTGTATGAAAAAACTTTATATTCACCACTGGATACTCGTAGCTAGGATAACAAGAAAGAACGATTATTCTTGTCAGTGTAAATTCAATGTCTTTATTCTTTATTACCTAAACTTTGAAGGTGTCCGGGTCAAGAAAAGGTTCACGAGACTACATCTCGCCAGGTTTTATGGATATATGGTAAAGGGGTCGTTACAATTTTCGAACTTTTGGTGATTTGATTTTGGTTTCGAAAACAAAGAAATTTAGAACCGCCGAATGTGCATAGATGTTTATATAGATGGGAGCCCTCAATGTCGTAAAACCACGGTCCGGAATCTCTATGCATTTGCCTACCCGTGTTTTCATGTATCCGAAATCACTCGTAGCTAATGAATATTTATAAAGGAGTAAGTGTGTTTAATTTATCCAATCACAGTAGTTGTGATCGGCAACGGAAGTTATCGCGAACTCCGTTGATCTAATACAATTCTGAAATTGTTTAATAGCCTCGATCTGATTAGATGACGAATGCGCGAGCACCGTTTACTCGTATTGGCTGAGGCTTCATGAATGATAAAAGATATGCACGAGTGATTTCGGGTACATGAAAGTACGGGTAGGAAAGAGCATAGCAATTCCGGACCGTGGTTTTACGACGATGGGGCTACCTATACTGTTTGTTTACAGTTCGTGGCAAATTTAGGAATCACTATGTCGGATTTTTCAGCTGTTTATATGACAGGACAGAAAATTGCCGTGTCAATTAGTATTTATTCTAGAGGAACCTTTAAGGAACATACTATTAGTAGGATCGTCATTGTGCGTTGTAAACATCTTATGCCATCGAAAACGTCGTATGTTTTAAACGAAATGCCACTGCACGTGTATATAGCTATTATTTCAGTCTATTATAACACTGTAACTTGTACGACATCGTCATTATTAACCGTTGAATATTTATTTTTATCTATTGTGAAAATATACTTGGGTTATTTTTCAATGGTAGAAAATCCTGGGTCATTTTTCTATGGTGAAAAATATTTCGTGCCTTTTCTGTATCCTTAAAAATGTTATCTGGAAAACGGGTACTTTTTCCTACTGGTATGGGTCAATAGACCTTTTTGGAGTTGATTTGTTTTACCGTTTGTCATAATAATATGCAACTTTACAGAACTTCCAGTTAAACATTATATCTTAATATATATATGACATGCAATCTAGATACTATGCAATGCTAGATGCCAGATGTGAAAAGCAGTCTACAAGGAAGTGACGGCACTTGTAGTTGTTACAAGAAAGGATTCCAACATCTATCAACAATTAAATCCTAGGAAAAGAACTGAGACAAAATATCATTAAATGTTGTCAATGTAAATATTACGAAATGGAAGCGACCTTGCTCGACATTCTGTTGAGGTCACATGGTATGAGCACTAACTATTCCGACAAAACTGAACGGAATAGAAGAAACCGAAAAAAGTGTAACGGGTATTTATGATTCCTACGTAGAAAAATGATTGAGCCCGGGTAGTTTTTCTATGTGCTTGAGAACTAAGTCATCGGTATAACCATAATTCTTACCTTATTGTGTACAAATTAGTAGAACGATGGGTACGACTCTTCCAATTATTTTGGTTACGAGTCAGTCAAGTCATCCGTAGGTATGACTTTGCCAAAGAGCACACAAGTTGAGATGGGCACGAATTGAGATGGATCCGAGTTTACCAACATTCCACAAAGAAGTAACACGTTACCATACAGGTAGCAAATAAACAAAACATAAAGGACAGAAAAATAAGGGAGATAGAATTGATAAGGAATTGTGCTTTGCGTTTAGGAACAGAAATAGAGCGTTGAAATGCTTTAAGGAAGGAATTGAAGCTGAAAACAAATTATAATTTGCCACCCTTCTTTGAATTTCCGCTGAAGCAACCTCAGTCTGTCAAGGCTATTTATATAACACTTCTGTTCAATCGTGGAGTCTCAAACTGGTCGGAGAATACCAATACTTTCTGTTGTTTTTGTCTATTTAACTTGAAAGTGGTAAAAGTATATGTATAGAAATACAATATTTTTATTTAGAAAAATGAATAATTGCAGTTTTCGATGAAATACGTCCCACAATGTGACATATATTCATGTTTGACATGCTTTCCGTATCGATGAAACAGCAGTGAACGGTACACGTGCGATCGCTAATTAGGTTATTATACTACGTTGTTTTTATCATTTTCTGACTAATTGCAGTGTATATGTGCACTAGTTTTGATCAGTTTGTCTTTAAATTGAATTATCTTTGAATCAGAGAACTTTTTACGATATTTCGTGTAGTTCAATATAAGCCGGTCATGGGCCTTTAAACTTTTAAACATAATTTTTAAAAAGAAATACTCACCTAAAATGTGATTGTTTAAAAAAAAAAATAATTTATACATACATGTCTGAGTGTATCATTAACTGACAGGTATACCTGTATGTTTGTGTATGTTTTATACGTTCTAAGCTTTTTTTGTTTTTAAGTTATGCGAGCGTGCGTTTATCTATTTGTAGGTCATAGCAATGTGACTCACCTAAGCTAGCTGTGTTGGTAGAAGTCAATCCCAATAGCTGTGTTTCCGTAAGGAAGAGTTTTCTCCCTTCATTGGTCATATTGTGTGGCAGAATAGATATTTTCCTTTATATATTATCCAAATTAAATTAAGTATTCTTGTGAATATATCTTTTGAAAAGAAATTGTTTTGGACAAACATATTAACTTTATTATCCCCTGTTCACTAATACTATTTAATCCAAATTGGTTCCTTAAAGACGACCCACAAAAAGAGGAATAATTCACAAACAACTGCTGACGGAAATCTATCTATTATCTGGGTACGAGATCTCCAAGGTTTTGGTTCTCCAGGGTATTAGTTCTCTACTGTTGGTAGCTGACATTTCCATTTAATTGGGTATTAATTATCTTGAGTATTGTTCTCCAAGGTATTAATTCACTAATGTTGGTAAAAGTCATTCCAATATATCTGGCTATGAGTTAAAATGAATATCTAGGACGTAGTTTTAAATTTTAGGACACTGTGTAAATGATCATGAAAGGGTACAATTACTGAATAGCAATCAGACGATTCTTTGCTAAAATGGTGGAGTTAAAAGGCAAATGATGACACATCTATATCGAAACTACCCTGAGTGGCTATGGTACTGACTCATATTACCAGAAATTGGGCATATATTCTGTGAAATGTACATGTAGCATTGATACGAATAAAATTAAACATTTGGAACATAATGAATTATCTAACACCGTAGTTTATTAAAGGATGCATTTTAAATTTCTGTTCGATATGATTCTTAAATTATAAGATGCTCAAAGCGTTATATAACTTTAAGAGACAAGTTTTTTGGGACAGCATTGCAAATTTGACAGGTCAGATTATTAAATGTCAATACGTCACAAGACAGAATATTTATTTTTACTCCTTTTAGGGACAGATTATTTTTTTCAATTTCTTTAGCTTGCAGATACTAAACTGTGACATTTTTATTCTTCAAAAATACTTCATTGATAAACTTATTAACTCTGAAAACAAAGGGAATTTCAGTAGACATAAGTTGAATGCTCCATTGTTTCTTTGCGTAACGCATACAGATACATATTGTTTTTGATAGGAATGCCTAAGATTTAACTCAGTTGGAAAAGTCAAGAATAAAGGTAGAAAAGCCAACTTTAAAGTTGGAAATTCCAAGAAAAACAGTTGAAAAAGCGAAGAAAAGGTTGTAAAAGTCAACTTTAAAGTTGGAAATTCCAATACAAAAGATAGAAAAGCCAACTTCAAAGTTGGAAAAACGAGATAAAAGTTAGAAATTCCAAGAAAAAAATTGGAAAGGCCAACTTTAAAGCTGGCAAAACGCTTCCGTAGCATGCAGAGAATTCATCATTTTCAGAAGAAGCAGTAAAGTTTTAGTAATGAAGATGTTTTGGCTGAATCTGGCCCAGTGGTTCTGAACAAACATTTTTTTGAAACTGAACATTTTATTTTATTATTTTCATAAAGATTTCCCCTTTTTAAAATCCCCTGGCCTTCTATTAGAATGAACTTAACTCAACCACCCTTAGAAACACATTTGGACTGGTATAAGTCATTGATTTACAGAAGTGCATTATTGTTCAGGGGTTGAGGAATTACTTCCCCACTGTCCAAAGTGATAAGTTTCTTGAGGTCAAAGAAAGTTTGTATAGATAATGCAGAAGTACAGTGGGGTACCATTCGAGAGGTTATGTTTTCTTACCTGGGTCACAGTTAATTTGTGGAGCTGTTGCAGAGCGGACAAAGTTCATACATCGGTCACGGAAATGGTCATCATTACTTGGAATTTGTATTGGAAAACACGAATCTCTGGATCAAATAAATACAATATGAATCACTATAGCACAGCATTGAACATTTACTATAGACCAATGGGCATGGATCTGGATCCCCAGAAGGATGCAGTCTGTTAACACAAATCATATAATTATCAAGACACTTCAACAGACACAGGCTTCTGAATGTTGCGAGTTGAAAAACATACAAACTATTGATAATTATTAGATCTAGCAAGATAGACTACATTGTATGCGGCATATCCAACTGCAATTTCTGACAATGTAAAATTTTCAAGGCTTTGATCATATGAATATTTTCAGTCAAACTGCACAAATAGTGATAACCTATTGCAGAATTCATAAACTTACGTTAGTGATACCTTTGTGTTATCTTTATATCGCAAAATGAGCATTAACAAATAAAAATACACACCTGTCCTGTGATGATACACCAATACCCATGCAACATTGGATGTCTGAATTGTTAAAACCTGAAACAGAGAAAAAAATAATTTTTTATTTAATATTTTGATAATATACCTACCAATATTCTGAGTCTGATGTTTGAACAAGGAGATAGATTTATGAAGTCTTTTTAACAGAAATATTGTATAAAAATATATTTTATTATCATTGTTTATTATAAATCCTATAATGATTTCACACAGCAACTCAGTTGCTATAAAGCCCCTATTCACCCTGGGTGTCTCAATTATAACAGATAGTGATTGTGACTTTAGAACAATACAATGAATGCATTTAAAGGAGAATTAGTCATGTTAACAAAAAATTTTCTAATTTTACTACTTGTACTTAATAACAATTTAGAGCTATACACTATCACAAAAAATCTTATATTTTTATATTTTTGTGGAAATAAGGTCAGGTCGAGTGTGGTAATGATATGCAAATAGTAACGTTGAGTTAATCAATTGCAAACCAAACTGGTTTCCTCACGCAGTTTTCACAAAATATATTGGAATTTAAGTATTGTTGTGCCTGGGTCTATTACTATTTTGTTATTGTATAAAAATTTCAGATACCAAAGTATAAATCAATAGAATGTCCAGGACATAGATACAAATCCGGTAAAAATGAACAAACACGGACCTCTGGAAACCAAGAGGCTGGATCAGGTGCCATGGAGGAGTAAGCATCCCCTGTCGACCGGTAACACCCGCCGTGAGTCCACAGTCAAGTCCATGAAACAAGTGAGGAGTGTATCCTCGTCAC
This sequence comes from Atrina japonica, assembly GCA_030159075.1. Taxonomy (NCBI): domain Eukaryota; kingdom Metazoa; phylum Mollusca; class Bivalvia; order Pterioida; family Pinnidae; genus Atrina; species Atrina japonica. The sequence continues at coordinate 610,510 of BROG01000323.1, read as the reverse complement.
AATTGGTACAGACGTCTCAACAACCGCCAACGAAAAGGCAATTCAACATTTCACTTAGTGAAACAGAGTGGTCGCAAACAAGACTATTATACCGACCGTAAAATTTGCGGAACGTTTACATTAAACGCGGTTTTCGATATCCCTGTGTCAATAATTTGTCAGTGAGTAGTTTACCTCTGTATATGAAATTTTCATATGTTGTGCACGCCCTGGCATATCGGATCATTTGTGAAATATAAACTCCATATATCAATCTAAGTAGTTTATATGATTTTTTTTAAATACACAGCTAATATACCTTTAAATAAACAAGAGGTTTATGGGCCACGTCGCTCACCTGAACTGTATTGGTATCTTAAAAATATGGGGATCTCACTTTATAAATTATTATTACACTCCTTGGGAGTGGGGAGTGGAGGAGACTTTAAAATGAATGAATTTGGGAAAAGACGTAAAAAATTAGTCATCCAATTTAACTTGTCTATTGTTGTTTAACGTCCCACTCAATAATTTTTCATCCCTATGGAGACGTGAAGGGCTTCAAATTTTGGCCTATGCTCGGCACATAAGGCCACGACACCTAATGTGACACGGGACCTCCGTTTTTACTGTCTCATCTGCAAGACAGGAAAACAACCTGCCGCCGGCTGGACTCGAACTCACGATCTTACGATCAAGAGTCGAGCGCGCTACCGAATGAGCCAGGACGGCTCCCAATTTAATCGGAACAAACGAAATTCAATCCATGTAAATCACTCAGATTAGAAATTAGTTTTTCAATCCATGCAGTAGTTCTGGGGAGAACATTTTCAAAAAGGGGTACCAGGGAGACCTATTCTGCTCCACCCTGGATCTAACCCCGAGTTGATTTGGACGAAAAAACACAAATTTGGTCGGAGGTTCTGTGTTTCTGCTTCCTGTAAAGATTTGTCAAAATTCCTTCATCGGTTTTGAAGAACAAGATGAGAGTGTGAAAAATGCCCCAATACCTTCATTTTTGCAGTTTTAAAAAAATTAAAAGTCAGCCAAATTCTTTCAAGAAAGCATTTATCTACCTAATTACAGGTAAAACACATAGAATGAATATATTAAAATGAATAGAAGGTTAGGAAATCAAAGAAATCATACAAACATGAATAAAAAAGCGTAAAAAAATATTATCTGATTTCTATGAATTTAACAAACGTCAATCATACATCCATGTAAATCACTCAGATGCAATTAGTTTTTCAATCCATGCAGTAGTTCTGGAGGAGGTGTTTGTTTTTGTTTTTTTTTTTTTTGTTTGTTTGTTTGTTTGTTTTTTTTTTTTTTGTTTTTGTTTTTTTTTTGTTTGGTTTTTTGTTTGTTTTTTTGGTTTTTTTGCCCAACCATGGATCCATCCCTGGACCGTTCTGGTAGAGAGCATTGGGTATTTCCTTCCTTCAAAGCTTAATCAAAATCCCTTCAGCCATTTTAGAGAAGTCAAAAATGTAAAAAGTTAACAGACAGACAGACAGCCAGACGAATGAACAGTCAGGCAGACAGACAGTCAGACAGACAGACAGTCAGACAGCCAGACAGATGGACGACGGACAACAGCTAGGTGATCAGAATAGCTTACTTGAACCTTCAGTTTAGGTGAGCCTAAAACACATTTTATCAGTCTTTATCTTCACCACCACGAAATTCCTTACCTTTTGTTACAGGTGTAAAAACTAAATCATGATCCAGAAATTGTCCGTACGCCATGAACATAACGCTTATAACTTTACTTCTTTTTCTCTTACATAATCGTTGATCAAACAAGACATTGCTGACAAGGCGCGCACTAGGCAACGGATTGCCACTTCGACCTAACGTACGGGGTTGATCCAAACCTAGAAAGGACATGTATAATGTTTAATATTTATATCTCAATGAATATGAGTGCGCTAATCTAAATACACATACTGTATATTGAATTACTTTTGTCATTTAATGATAAATATACATACAGAATATCAATTACATACCATTCTGGTACTCAGCTGATAGAAGTCTAGCCTGAGGCATGTTCGATGATCCCCATAAGGGGTTGTTCAAGTTGTTGCACGTTCCATCTGCTGTTCGATATTGTGCATGTCTATTGCACGTCGGCATTGCATTATCACAATCGGGAGCGATCATTGTGCGCCAAATCTCAATAAAACTGGGATCATTTAGTACATCTTGTAATGGTAACCCAGAACTGTCAATGACAAAGAAAACATTGGAGAGTAATCATGATTGCTTGCTGACAAATTGGTTAGTCAAACATCACTTGTGTGTCCTCAAATGCATTTTTAGATAAATTCTAATGTAAATGTCATCACAAGTTTTCAAAATTGGTCAGTTGGTAAACATTGTGCTTCAAAATTTTATTTTCATTTGATAAGTAAAACAGATAGAATAAAGTTTTTTCATAAGATAAAGTAAGTAAGTGTACCAACTTTAAACATTATTAAGCATATTAGGGTCACCATTATGTCTGGTCATATGACCATTTGTTTTGTTTTTATTTTTTTTGTTTTTTGTTTAGGTCTAATTATCAATTAAACTGTGAAAATATAAATTTCAAAGTTGTCTACATACTTGTTACCAGACGAAGTGACATCATGTCTGTAATTAGTTGCACAATATCTGTCATTTAGTTTTAATAATTCTGTTAATCAATGCAAGCAATAACTGTAATAGAAATGCCCATATCATACCGGGACAAAAGTATCGTAAACAATACATATGGCCATCAAGAATAATTTGTGAAAAGGTTTTTCTATGAATGGAGATGTTGTCATGTTTTAGGAAAAATCTTGTTTGACGCCATAAAAGTAAAGTAAAGAATAGTTGAAAGTACACTTCAGATATGAAAGTTTTACGAGTGCTAGTTTGCTACAGTGACCTTGACCTTTGAGGTTTGACCTTATTGAGAACAACTGTTGTGTGAAGTTTTGCGACATATACTCCAAAAAAGACTGCCATGGTGACCGTGATATTTGAGTCATGATCATGAGTCAAGGTCATGACATATACACACCATCTTAATGAGAACAAGTATTTTGTGAAATCTGAAAACATTCCCTTTGACGGTGTGCAAGATATGCTATAGGCAAATAAAAAAGGCAGACAGTCATAATAACCATGGTCTCTGAGAAATGATTTGGAATTAAAGTCATGACACACCGTCTTAACATGAAAACTAAATTCTGTGTTCTATGAATATATTCTGGTAAATATTATAAACATAATACCAAAGTTATAATGGTAAGGTATAAAGAAGTTATTAGCCGCACAAGCAGACAGATGGACGTTCATCGCCATACCATAATATATCCCGTCTAAAGATGGGCATATTAAAACAGGGTTAATAAGATGACTTTTGAAAAACAAATTGATGTGTTTACAAATGAAAAGAAATGTTCACTTATATGAACATATCATCTGTTTCAGGTGAAGTGCCAATTCATGCTATGGACTGACTTTTTAATGCGTCATGTTTACACTGACAAGGGACTTCAGTTTTGGGGTTCATCAAAATATACAGACAGTCACATTCAATATAATATTAAACGCTTTTAGCCATAAGTAAATGTTTTTGAATTAATTTTAATCTAAAATCTAAATCTTTAGATAACAAGAAAATGGCAAGTAGCAGTATGACCTTTTATTTATTTAAAGAAATGATAATCATTAAAGTATCCATCTCAACATTTAAACAAATTAAATTAAAAACTAATAAATATTTTGAAGCATCCCCTGTGTTTATTTTACATATACTTGTAGTTAGATATAATGATGAATAAAACTCATCTTAAATATATCAATTTTATAATTTCTGAAGCAAACGTAGATTAGATTGCTGTAATCAAATACTGAATGCTGAATTGTGTATGTCTAAATTATGTATGATGTCGCTCTGAGTGTATAGGTGTGGAATGACAACAGGTTTATCATAAATTAGCATTTTATAGCTGTTGTGGGAGCTTGTTTCTCTTTAGAAAGCAGCATACATATGGTTAACAATGGATGTAAAACACTGGGGATGTTTCAAAATTTTTATTATTTTTTATCTGATTTAATTTGTTTAACAGTTGAGATGACAGCTTTAAGTTTTAAATCCTTACATGTTTAAAAATTCTGCTGTGGCGTAAGAAGCAAGGTGAGCTTTGTAATCAAGTCTCATATTTTTGGCTGGATCCATTATCCCTGTTATGATTGAGTGGTGCCACCTGGCTGATCCCTTACCGATGGGTGAATCGATTCCTGTAGGTCACGTGATAAATCAGCATGAACAAACAACAAAAAGAAAATATTCCGAGTGTTTACAATCCCAAAATCATAAATAATTAAAAAAAAAATAACCCACATGTTAATAATCTGGAAGTCCAATACAGAAATACAAAAACACAGAACAGGAGACAAATTAACAAATTACTTTAAAAGGCACTCCTATAAAAGATTCTCAAATGCAGGGTAGAAATTTGTTGTTTAAAAAGTAAACTTAAGAAATTTGGTAAATCCTTCATTAATTTGTATGTAACAACATTGATTTAAAAGAAAATAGATATCAAAAGCCTTAACAATATAACATTTTACTACTACATGTACATGCATTTTATAGAGTGAATTCACAGAATTTAAAAAAAACAAAGTCTTTCAATGGCTCCTAAGTCAACCCCATTGCATCAACATAAATACAGATACTGGGGATGTAATTGTTTGGTGTTTTAGCCAACACTCAATAATGTTTCAGTTACAGGTGGTGTCCAGTTTTTAATCAATAATGGTAGAGAAGAGAACCTGGATACAATATGTTCGTAAATAGAAACGTCTTGTGGTACAAAATGTAAAAAATACAATTTTGAAAGATTTAAAAGAACAGAATATAATTTTAGCGATTTTTAGAAATTGAATTCAATCATGTTTTATCAAATTGTAGGACTCAAATTATCTAAAGTAATGCATTGTGAGAAGATAATTTACCAATTGAAATAATAAATACTGAAGTATTTGACTTAATTCATACAATGGGATCGTGAGTCTGGGTCCTTTTTCTAAAAGTAAGGTCATCTAAGAAAATTTAAAAAGCAAAACCTGTATTGTTGTACCTTCCTTGAATGCTTTTGTATCCATCGAGTTCGTTCTTTTTAAGTGCTGTTGCGACTGGCGTATAGCCATTTTAATCTTTTCCTGAACAGACGCTTCTCCATTCCTGTCTATAACTTGAGCATATGGGGATCCATCCATGAAGTAAAGAATTGCAACAAGGGCCAGATGTATATTCACGATGTCCATGGCTGATTGTCGAAAATACGTGTATATCACTATAGGAATTGAGATTCTATCAACAAACGCTAAACTTTATGCATTGCATTGCGTAAAAAACAAACTTATTTTTGTTTAATTAACAGTTATTTTTTCTTATTTATGCAGTTAATCTTTATTCTAGATGCTGTCCACTATTCTTTGTATGGTTTATTTGTGTTTTATGCCACACTCAACAATTTTTAAGTTATAAAGTGGGGCGAAACAAAGGCTGATCAGAGAGATTGTACGGTTTAAAGCACAGTTTTTTTCCTACAAATTTAAAGCCGATATCGGTCTATATTCGCAATCCCAATTAAGCATATCCTTTTTCCCATGTCATTGCCAAAAATTCCCAATCAGGAACATAACATCTTTTCTTTATTTCTCATTTTTATGTTGACATTTTCAATCATTGTTTTTCTTGAAATTTGAAATATGGCAGCTTGACAATAAAAAGATAAAACATATAGAATTTGATAGGATATATATATATTATAAACATAAATTCAAAGTTATTATGCTCAAGATAATTTTCACGTTTTTGTCCCATCCTTGATTTATTTTGTCTGAAGTTATTGAATTTCATAAACTCTGAGATTTTGGTCGTTTTGACTTTGATCTGTAATTTGATGACCTTTTTACTGTGTGACCTTCCGATTCGGCAGAAATAATCTTTATAGGAGTTGTTACAACACTGAAATGCATACATGTATTACAAAAGATACTTTAGAGGGATGTTAGCATCGACAAAGTAATGTTGTAGTATACACTCCAACTACGAGATTGCTGTTCTATAATTTTGTCTTCGACGTTGTTATTCAATAAGGTCTGAAAAGGTGTCATCAAGCCTTATCTTCATTCAACATCAAATACAACATGGTTGTCCGGTTGCCACATTATTTCGAACATCTTTCATAAAGCAACATGTTCAGTTATTGATGCGTTTTGTCATACAAAATACGACTGTAATATGTTGTCACGCGTGAGTAAATCTTTGAGAATGTACATAATGCAATTACATATAAAACAAGCAACAACCAAATAACAAAAGGTTTTAATATTTAATGCTATTATTATTGTTTGTTACAAATATAAGTATAGAAATCTTATATAGCAGTAACAGAATTATACAAGATGTTACGGAAGGGGTAAGTTAAGTTATTGCCCCTCAGGTCCTTTATACTTTCATAAATGAGTGCTACCTGGTATGCAATGTCTAATCTAATATGTTGTGCAATGGATTAGACAACACATAGTTTCTGTTAAAATGGGGAAAAAAACATCATGCATACAGAACAGTGACTTCGCTTTTTCGTACTAAAAATAGTGTCAGTGGTGACTGTTACTTATGTATAGTCCGTTTGCTCTCCATTGAAACTGGGGGTTTGTTGAATTACTGACATTTCACTTAATCATCAAATTTAATTTTTACAGCCATGTTTATAATTTTACCATACATAACCAAATTGTGAATATGCAAATTTTTGGTTTGGTAACAAAAATGTTTACCCATTTACTGCAATACAAAATTTTGTAAAAGTTTGTGTGGGTAAATACAGAGTAGATAAAGCAGCACCCATAGTTCTTTCTGATTCAAGCCTAAGTAGGTCGTATGCAAATCAGAAACTCTGGGCCATATGGCAGTAGACTGGCATGGGGTTGCATCTTGGGTCTTCATCACATTCGCAGCAAACTTTATTCTATTCCTTTTACAATTCTTAATGAACTTTTTCAGGAAGCAAGAACGAACCCTACACGGATTCTTCAACCCCAGAATACATACTGAACTCCGTTATAATGGACACCGGTTATCACAGACTGTTTAAGCCTGCACGCGTTACAAACGATGACTGTTCTGAACACAAACGTCTGTTCCTTAAACTTAGATTTACAAATAAAGGCAAAGACGCTTTAAACATTGGCAATTTTCTAAATCACGAAAAAGTTCAGTCCTGTGTTCCAACATATTATAAATTGAAGACCACGCCTTGCATTTCATATAGGTATACACTTAGCATCGCATCCAAGCTATTCAATTACAAACAGGTTTTGCAGTGTCTGGACATCAACCATCTTCTACACAACACTGTCACATGTTCATGTACTTCATCTGCTTTCAAATACAATCCTATCGGGCATGTCATCACCGGCGACGTTTCTATTGTTGAAAATGAAAGCCTCAAAATTCTTATTTTAGGGGACCCTAAATACCGGGAAGCCCGTTTGGTATCTGAGGTTTTTATATTCCTTTAATTGGCATCAGAATTTCAGTTTAGTTATGAATTCGGTCGAAGATTATGCCAGACGATGGGCTAAACATGAAGACGTAGAACCCGACACTTCATCTGAATGGCTAAAAGCCACACGATGGTTGATAAAATCTCGTATTCAAAAACTAAAAGATACTGTGAAAACACTTTTTTCCTGTGTATTTAGTGATCCAGAAGTAGTAACTGAAATGTATAGATTACATGACCAATATGTACTGGTACCAGCTGACAAAGCCTCAAATTATATAGCTTTTATTTGTAAGGCACATTACTATAATTGTTTATTAGCGGAATTTGGGTTTAATACGAATCCTACATGGTAATCCTACATACACAAGTAGCTCACTTTCCAAAGGACGAGATCCTTCAAAATCACGTGTCCGTATTACGCTCTTCTGATATACCTACAACGGATACCGATTTTGAGCCAGCATATTTATATTGGATACCCAAACATCATAAAACCCCATATATGCAAAGATACATAGCAAGATCCAGCAAATGTTCTACCAAACCTTTATCTTTACTCCTTACCAAGATATTGACAGCTATTAAGGAGAAACTTCAACAATACTGTACAGTTGCTTATTCCAGAAGCGGTGTAAATCAGATTTGGATACTAAAAAATTCTAAACAGCTTTTAGACAATTTGAAGGCACACATTTTTTCTCGAATTCACAGTATCAAAACATATGAGTTCTCTACTCTTTATACAAGTATTCCATATAAGAAATTAAAAGAAAGACTTTTTAGCATCATATACAAATGTTTTTCACTAAAGGTGGTACCCGAAAATTTAAATATCTGGTGATTGGCTATCACAATACTTATTTTGTCAAACACCACTCTGATTCTACACATAAGTATACTGAAGTTGATATAAAAAACATGCTGGAATTTCTAATACACAATATATCTGTAATGTTCGGAGACGTGGTCTTTCAACAAACTGTCGGCATTTATATGGGAACCAATTGTGCCCCTTTATTGGCCGCCCTGTTCCTTTATTCATACGAAGCAGACTTCATTCAAAAACTGCTGAGTCAAAAGAAGAAAAAGCTAGCGGAGTCCTTTAATTTGATATGTAGATATATCGTCGACGTTTTGTCAATTAATAATGACAATTTTCATACATATGTCAATTCGATATATCCCATCGGACTAGAAATTAAAGATACAACGGAATCAAGCACAGACCCTTCATACTCATACATTTTACTTAATATAGACACAGACAGGAAATTGACAACTAAGCTATACGACAAACGCGACGATTTCGGCTTTCCCATCGTAAATTTTCCACATTTAAGTAGTAATATCCCCCAGTCACCCGCATATGTAGTTTATATTTAACAAATGATCCGATATGCCAGGGCGTGTACAACATATGAAGATTTCATATACAGAGGTAAACTACTCACTGACAAATTATTGACACAGGGATATCGAAAACCGCGTTTAATGTAAACGTTCCGCAAATTTTATGGTCGGTATAATAGTCTTGTTTGCGATTACTCTGTTTCACTAAGTGGAATGTTGAGTCTGTACCAATTGTGACGAGGATTCACTCCTCACGTATTTCATTGGACTTGACTGTGGACTCACGGCGGGTGTGACCGGTCGACAGGGGATGCTTACTCCTCTATGGCACCTAATCCCACCTCTTGGTTTCCAGAGGTCCGTGTTTGTCCATTTTTACCGGATTTGTATCTATGCCATGGACATTCTATTGATTTATACTTTGATATCTGAGATTGTTTATATCAAAAATTCATAATTATTTTTTATGAACGGAAAAACTATAAATCTACATCATTTTTTATATAATGCACAAAACTATGTTACTAAAATAATTTCATCTTAGTAGTATTCCTTTAAAATAACAATGATGAGCATTTAAAATAAATAAATTATTTAGTTTTTGTAAAAAGTGACTAAACCCTAGTTTCAATGGAGAGCATACGGACTATACCAAGTAATGCACAAACATGAATGAACATCAAGTTCAGCTAATTTACATATGCGGATCATTTCACATTACGATTGAGAAAGCAGTGTGCATTTTAAAACATGTCTATGTGGTAAAAAGTTATACAGTGAATAAAAAAAGCAGCATCAATTCAGGATACTAGAATCCATTCACCAGATAGACAGTAAGTTTATTAATATTTTATTTTTTGAATGTTGAACCCAAACTGTAAAACTATTAATCTCAAATTTTAAAACCAGAAAAGGTGTGTATTTATGAGACAAACAAAAAATAAAGGAATTAATTTGACAATTTTACTTCCTGGTATCAATGTTAGACACCAAACAGAATAAACATACTAAGTATAAAGATGTTATTGACAAAATTATGAATCTGAAAAAGTATACAGTTCTAGAGACTAACTTGTGAAAGTTTTATGTTCTTTACATCAGACTTTAACAAGGTATTGCATTTCATAAAATTTGACGAAATGTTAAGAGAAGAAAGTTATGTTTTGTACTTGTCCGGAAAATCTGTACACCGACCATTTAAGTTTTTTTTTAGGTATTTTCATTATCCAGATTTTTTCCATCCCTCGTACCAGGTATCAATTGTGATGCCATTTCTTTGTACGTAGAATGAAACAAGTTGTTAATTTTGACGTCATATGTTTGTATGAAAACGATGATGTTTTCTCACGTAAAGACATGACGTCACAATCGATACCTGCTGATATGGGAGACATGTACGTACACTGAAAAATGATTAAAATTTTATTTTTGTTCTCTGTTATCTTGACCTTTAAACTTATTACTTTGAACATGTATACACTTACAGGCAATGCAAAAGAGACTTACTGATGCAAGTTCCATGTCCTTTATTAGTTCTTGTATTTCATAAAATTTTAGGTTCTGGCGTCTGTGACGTTAACCTTAAATGAAATGACCTTGAAAAAATAGGCAGCTCTAGAGAATGCACTAGGGATATAGTAACAGAAGTTTGGCGTCTCTAGATTTAAGTATTCATTAGTTATTGAATTTCATAGAAAACTAGAATGTTCATGTTTTGGTCTCTGTGACCTTGACCTTTGTCTGATGACCTTGAAAAAGTACACAGTACTAGTGATTCTTAAGTAGACTAATTTGACTAAAGTTTCACGTTCCTGTCTTAGGTCTGCCATCAGTTATTTCATTTCATAAAATTTTACATTTTGATGTCTATGACCTTGACCTTTGATCCAATTACCTTGCACCTGGTTAGTTTGAAGTCTGAAAATCTTACCTTTAAACGTATGACATTGAAAATGTATACACTTATAGGCAATGCAAAGGAGACTTACTGATGAAAGTTTCATGTCCTTTATTAGTTCTTGCATTTCATTTTTTTTGTTTTTTTTTGTTTCTGACGTCTGTGACGTTGACCTTTAATGCAATGACCTTGAGAAGTATGCAGCTCCAGAGTATGCACTAGGGATATAGTAACTTACGTTCGACGTTATTGAATTTCAAAGAAAAACAAAGTTTCATGTCTTGCATGTTCCTGTATTTAGTATGTAACCAGTTATTGCATTTCATAAAATTTTACATGTTGATGTCTATGACCTTGACCTTTAATCATATGACCTTGGCCAAGCTTCCTGCACCTGACGATTTATTTTGAAGTCTGTAAGTCTGTCTTATTAATAATAATAATAATAATAATAATAATAAACAGAACAAAACCAAGAGGTATTTCCACTGTCGTGGGAAAGCCCTAATAACAGAAACAATTTCAAATTCTGAGCCAAAATGCTGTGAAATTCCCAATTCCAGCGCCATGGTTCATTTTCCCAAAAATGTCAGAAATAGCATTGGAAGAGCAATGCTCTATACACTCGGCATTGGAGGTGTATCTAATAAAAATATTCAAAAATATACAACGGAGATAAGTTTAAAAAAACAAAGAAAGGAAAACAGTTTTAACTTTTGTTGATAAGCAATATTATTGATGACATCAACATGTTTGTTTAAATGACGAGAGGGCCAAGTTGTCCTAAATCACTCAACTCAGCACTCAATAATTTTGTGAAAGGAAGATCAAGAATAATATGTAGGCTAATTAAACACACAAGAAAGTTTACAATCTAGCAAATCTGGCTTGTTTTGGCATTGGGCCTAAGGAAGTGTGCCAATGGAGGGACTCTTCCTTGAGCTATTTTGCCAAACCCTGGATCCACCCCTGGGCACACTTGGTTGAAAAACCACACCATGTCAGTACTTCAATCCTGTCAAGTGACTGTTTCTAGGGAAGAAGCTGAATGTGTTACAATACTTTCATTTGAGTGGTGCACCCATTTCCCCTTTTTAACAAAATATATGAAAAACTATTATGCACTCAGAACATATTAAAAATTCAATTCACCTTAAAGGGGCATTAGCCTTTTTTTCAAAATTCTGTTTTCCTGTTTTACTACTTGGATTGATATACAATAACTAAAAGGAGAGATATACGGAAAAAAAATTCTTAAATCCCTAAATATTTTGTGAAAATTGCTTAAGAACCCCTGGTTTGGCACTTTTTAAATTACAATTGATTAACTAAACCTTTCTATTTGTATATGAATACCATACTGTATGAAGCGCCAAAATCACATTAATGAGTTAAACCTAGTTTTTCTCAGTTAAACCTAGATTTTCTCCAGTTAATGAGGGTTACGAGATAAACCAATTTTTTCTTCAGTTAACCCTAATTTTTCTCGTAACCCAAATTAACTGAGAAAAACTAGGTTTAACTGAAAAACTAGGTTTAACTGCGCCAAATACTCATTAATGTGATTGTGGGTTAGTTAAATCTCGTTTTACTCAGTTAAACTAGGGTTTTCAGGAGAGAAAAATAGACTTTACTCATTTTGTGATTTTGGCACAGTAAAACTTGTTTTTTTCTCAGTTAAACCTAGTTTTCCTTCATTTAATGTGGGTTACTAAGAAAATCGAGGTTTAGCTGGAGAAAAATTAAGGTTTAATTGAGTTAGATTACGAATTAAACCCAATATTTCTACATTTAATCCTTTTTCTCGTAACCCACATCAGCTGGAAAAATATTTAATTTACCTGAGAAAAACTAGGATTAACTACGCCAAAATCATATTCATGCTCAATAATGTGATTGTGGCGCAGTTAAATCTAGTTTTTCGGTTAAACTAGGTTTTTCTTGAGAAAATCTAGGCTTAACACATTTTTGTGATTTTGGTGCAGTTAAAACTAGCTTTTCTCTGTTAAACCTAGTTTTTCTCCAGTTAATTTGGGTTACTGAGAAAAATTAGATTTAACTGGAGAAAAACTGGGTTTAACTGAGAAAAACTAAGTTTAACGCATTAATGTAATTTTGGCGTGCCATAACACTGGACCTGACCTTTTTTTCCCCGAAATAATATAAGAAAATGATATTTTCATGCCTATCTATAGCTTTTATTTGTTATTGTACATCAA